>JADNRV010000076.1:0-251030 GCA_015499995.1 Flammula alnicola
AAGACAAGAGCAGAGAGAGCGTTCTTGAAAGCCATTGGAGATGTACTTGAGTAGGAGACAAGGGCTGCCTTGACTGCAACAACAAGAAATGGAGTTCTTTTATACCTTTTCGGTGAGAGATTTGGTGCTGAGCGATCCACTCTGAACATGTAGGTGTGCGCAAACCTGACACAAACCCTTTGCCTGGATCCAACTTTCACTCATCAAAATTTGTCGGGATAGTGAAAGCTGCACAGCGAACGGTCTACCACCACGACTAATATTAGACCACTAATTTAGGATGAAGTTATTTTGGTTGTCTAACTTTGCACCCACTCGGACCACGATACTGGGATGGCGACGGTCATCCAGAATATCATCCAAGCCTCCAAACGCTTTGCGAAACACCTCTCGGCAGTTGATGTCGAGGTTGGAATCCTTAAAAACACCAGTCCTCGGCAAGCCCGTCTAGTAATTATAAATTTATTTCCAACAGTTCGGTGGACCGACTGGCGTGTAAGGCTCTATGGATGCCTGGCCCACCGTGTAGGATCGCTACTGCCTTTCGCCTTGTTGCTCAATGCTCATAGAGGTAGTGGTAGACGATTCAAAGTCCTGACACTGGCCGATCAGATGCCTGACTCTTCTACGGCGGGCGTCGGCGCACCTCCCGCGTATGCACGTAGGTGAGCACCAAGCTAAAGGTACTCGGATTGCTGAAGATGTCAAATGTATATCGAACCCCGAACCGGTAACCCACACGCTTGCTTCCCGGAGGTCAAAATTCCACGCGAGCCTGAAGCCGTCCTGGTGTTCTTTACGATAGAATCACATAACGCTGTCAGTAGCTTCCGACATTCACAGAAGAAATAACGCCACAACAGAGAGGCAAGTCGACTTCAGGCTGGTTTTAGCATAATTCAGGTCATTGTAAAATTTCGAGATAAGTGAGTTAGGTCCTTGCTCTGCAGCTAACTGAGAACGCGAGTGGCAGAGAGCCCATCCACTGGCACTTCCGAGTGAGGCGCCCATATCAGATCTGTCCCTCGAGGCAGAGCGCAGGAGCCGAGTGGGAATCGCCATCCAATTATACACGTGGGCGTTTCGCAAACTTGTCAATCACTCTCCATTTGATTTTCTATAACTGCACATTGGGGGACGGGGATCAAATATCGATCAGCTAAGTTCCGACGCCGTAAGATGGATATCGGAGGTCATGGATCTAGCCTTAGATGCTGTTAGCGAGACATGATTTTTGTGCGTTCGGAATCATTTTTTGTAGACGGTGTCGGACAAAATCCTCATGTCCAACAAAGGAAGAAATGAATATTCGGTAAATCTACAAAGAATGACATGTTGCTAATAAAAGCATGGACACAAAATTAGCTTTCCAAGGTGAAAGTCGAGCATGTAAGTAAGCAATGAATTGAGTATGAGTATGCGGCTTCATAGGATCCCGGATGCGGGTTCCTGCATCAAAGCATCGTCCGAGTTCCATCAAGGATCCAGAGTAATTCAAGTTGACTTATCAATCACCAATGACATGGAGGCTGCAAGAAACCAGTCGGGCGCCATATATTTTCGTGTCGATCACAAACCCAGGGAAATTACCAGATACTCGGAGGTTGCACGAGAGAAGCGGGCCCGAGATGTTGTTTTATAAGAGAAAGCATGCTCGAACGAGTTGTCCCGCCTACTTATTATCAGTGAATATCCAATTGCTGAAGACCGCTCTCTGAGATTTTCCGGGTTGTCTCTGACACGTGGTCCCTCCTCGATGAGTTATTCATATTTCTTGGATATTTCAGACTGTATAACTCAAACTTCGCTTCGGCACTGTCGGGTAAGCATGTCTAAAAATAGTGACACCCCCCCCCCCAAAAAAAAAAAAAAGCAATCGAATGGATCATAAGTGAGCGTGCGAAGGATACGAAGGTACAGTATGGAATGAATTGTGGAGTGGCAACGGTGTAACGGGCGCTGTAGTTCTGGCGGATCGCATATATTAGATTAAATACGGAGCAGTGGCTGTGTACGACCCGTGTGCGCGCACCTATGCTGAATCCATACAATCACCTTGCCCGCGACGCTATCCACGCTGCTCTACTTTCCTATTGCCTGCCAGCCCGAGAGCCGTCCACCTGGACTGCTCCAGGGCTAGATATCGCATTCTAGAAGAAAAACCAGCCAGAGAAATTACCAGCCCCTCGGAGGCTGAAAGAAAGTCCAGAGATATTTTTTGTTGAGGCACAGCAGAGAGCCAGAGAAGTTACCAGACGCTAGGAGGCTGCAAGAGAAAACGGGCCCGAGATGTTGTTTCCTTGAGGGAAGAAAAGCATGCCCGAAGGGGTTGTCCCGCCTATCGTCAGTGAATGCGCTTTAGCCGATTGCTGAACACCGGTGCCTGATTTTCTACGTGGTCCCTTCTCGATGAGTTATTCAGAAGTGTACCTCGGAAAGAGTTGCAGAAGATAAGCATGCGTTGGTCTGCGCTGTGAGAATACGAAAATATTTTGAGCGACGTCCTATAGCTCTGATTTCAAAGTTCAGCACTGTCGCCTAGAAAAAATGACAATCCCAACAAAAAACCGGAGAGTCATAAGTGAGTGTGCGAAGGATAAGCGGGTATAGACTGAATGGTGGTGCCAAAGGTGTAATCGCATGCAACAAGTCGAGGTCGGCTATGCGCGCATTTCCACGTTAGTACAAGGAGTAAGGACTAGCGAGGAACGGAGGAAGGGTAACATAAGAATAGCTCGCAAGTAAAATAGACATGGTAAGTTGCGTCTAATAATCTAATTAAAACTGCCCACTGACCATCCCAGAATAGCCAACGGTTTCTTAAACGTACCATGAAGCTCGTCATCGCGAGTATGCCTCGCGTTCGAAATAGCTCTTGAGGAACCGGCAAGTCTAATTCCCAGTGATATGCCGATGTTCCAACGACAAGGGTGTGAGCAGCAATGCTGCAAGTGCTATAATTATCCAATCCTGTTCATGGGCGTGGGAGTTGGTAGAGTTGAACACTGGGAGGGTACCAGGACTTCAGAATACTGCCGGTTTTACGAAGTCCGTCGGTGCTTCGCATGTCCAAGTTAAAATCTGTGAACACTGCTACTTGTTAGGTTCCATGTGAACAACAGAGCCGCATCCGAAGTGACAATGTTTCGGTCAAAGACATTCTCAAGCCCAACTCATCAATTCAGATGCACAGGATCCTATTGGACATTGATTCTCGACCAGCGCTGCGGTTGCCGCTATACGCGTACAATTTCCAGTTCAATGGTTCACTGGCATGAGCATATAGCAGCTAGTGGTGAATATATACCCTATGTATAATGTAGATAAGCAAGCCTTCTTCTTGAGTCGGGAGCGAGCTGGAACATTGGATACTGGTCGATTTTTCTTGAATCACTGAATTGATGAACGAAGCACGAAACAAGGTACTGAGACTGCAAAAAAAATGGCGACCCTATATTCAATTTCGAGTCAGAGAACTCTATCCCCTCGTGTATCACAATGCCATAGAATGAGATGACTCTCGTCGAACACGTAAACAATTCGCAAATAATTTCTGACAAAGTGAACAACTGTGAACAATACAGGCGTCTAGAGATATATTTCTGTCAAGTAACCGCCTCTCGCTATCTACGACAGCTACAGTAAGACTGATCTACTTATACGTATCCGGTAGGTGCCGCCGAACACCCACTTCTTCTGGGTCCGTTCGTCCTCGGTGATTTTGGCGGTACGCGGACAGAACTTCCCGCACCGATAATGTCGCTACATTTCTGAACAGATTTAACACCTGTCTGAATATTTCTGAAATTCATCTTCAGCTATACAGGTTCTCATGAAGTGCTAGTACTTTCAAGGGCTGGCATTGGGCTGGAAAAAGCGGATCTGTTATTCCCACGATGTGCCATGCCCGCCCACCACGAAATTTTACGACCTGCTGTTACTCTCTTTCCTGCGCTGCTCACAAGGTATCTCATCTGTCTACATATTCTCTATCCCTACCCTGCCAACGACGATGAATCGATTGATCAGGGGCTACCTGGGCCAAACTTGTATGCCATCGGAGGTGAGTGAATTCAGTGCTCGACGTCCATACACACCGGTGGTTCCAACATTAAAAGCTCCTTTTGATGTGTATCAAGTATGTTATCAAGGATTTTAAGTGTAGGAAATTCTACAATCTTATTTCGTATTTAAAATGTCGGATAACGTACAAGAAATTATTCTATTTTAAATACTCAACACCATGTAGGGATATCTTAGATTTAAAATCTTTGATTACATTGAAAGGTGCTTTATACGAAGTCAAGTATTTTAAGACTAGGATAACAATCGGGAATATCTTAAATTTTAAGTATTAAAAATTCCGATACGTTGCTTTATATAATGAATATGTGACAACGTCTTAGAAGTCTTTATACTTCAAATATTAAGTAACATTTTAAAAAATCTTACACGGTATCCAGCATTTAAAGTATAAAAAAATCCTCGATTAATTGCCCACTCATCGCCCACTCATTACCTGCCTAGCGCCCGTTATGCGTGCGACGGCTCGCCGTCCCGCCGAAATTAGTGGGTGGATTCAAGTTTCTTAGTTAGTAAGCCGCATCTCCTGAATAAGTATGAGGGAAACTTGCTCACTTGGTCTGTAGGATTAAATATTAAATTATCAAGGATTCTCAAGGCTGGGTTGTGCACGTTTGCTTTTTCACCGGGCATGCATTATGTGCCCAGAAAGTCGGCGACAAGTGGGCAATGAGTGGGCAATGAGTGGGCGATTAATCGAGGATTTTTTTCTACTTGAAATCTTGAATAACATCTTTGATAATTTTAAATGTTCTTTTATATTTTAAATATGTGTAAATTTTAGATTGTGCTCAATATTTAAAATGGTAACCACGCTATTGGATTTATTTTTATTTTAAATACTAAAAGTATTTCTTACTAAATTAAATTTTTAAATATGATGGAACATTTTAAATAAATTTCGAGTTAAAATATTTGTTACCGTGGAAAGGAGCTTTATATCTTATTCAAGATTTAAAATACGAGAATCTTTAAGACTTAATAAAAGATTTTAAATGCTGAAATATTCAATATGGTAACTAATACTTAAAATCTTTGACAACGTACTTGATACACGTCAAAAGGAGCTTTTAATGTTGGAACCGCCGGTGTGATACGGCTGGCTGCAGCCAACTACTAGGCAAAATGATACCACTCGTTCTTTGTCCCTGGCCTTGCTTATCGTCGGCTTGAAGCATTGCATGAAGTTGGGCTGAACTCACATTCCGTTACATAGGATCGTGCCTGAGGCCTGACCATTTAAACGGTGTCTCTCGGCAGTCAGTCTGTCCCGTTTTCTGCGTCCGCGAACTCATCAAGCTTTTGGATGGAGACGGGCGCGATGGAATGGCAGCGATGAGGTGAACTGTAGTGGAATTTACAGTGTGGCTGGCGACGTGCATGATCCTCCTTTGATCATATCGCTCGCTCGCCCTTGCTCTTGACCGTCTGGCGAAGATGATTGCTTTGACCGCTTCTTCGGATTCATCTCTGTCTTTCCTCCTTTTTGGTCAATGTTGTCGCAGGTGGCGGTTGACCTGCCACTTCCGACTTCGGAGCCCCATGAATCAAGTCAGTTCCCCTTGCTTAAGAAGGGATTTTTGACAGAACTTTGGCCCGTAGTTGTTTGCGGCATTTCATGCTGAACAACGTTATCGTTGGGGCTGGTGATTTTATCCAGTCCAATGTACGGGTCAAATTTCAGTGTTTGACATAAAGACTCTTCTTTGGAGAAGAGGTTGTTTTGTTTTCTGTGCTTGCTGGGACATGCACTGCGTCTGTGGCCTTGCTGTGTCCCAGTCTGTTGGGGCCGCGGCGACGCTCTTTTGTAGTGGGTAAGGGATGGGCTCAGAATGAGATCGCATGATGCCTAATGCTCGCCAATGTCGGAGCATTTCTTTGACCATAGACGCGGTCGGGACGGGTAGGATCGACAAGGTCGTCATTGGAAATGACTGTGTTACCCACTACACCGGGTGTCTCGGCGCTTTGTATGTAATGCTCGCGCTATGAAGGAGACGGAAATGTGAAATATGCAATGGAAAAGCTTGTGTTATTTTTGTACGCGCGAAATCTTCAACGACATATTGAGACTGAATAAATAACACGCTATTTTCCAAGGTTGGGGGAAAGGCTCTGGCTCGGTGAAAGCGTCTGGGTCCTCGTGATCGAGTGCGTGTTCAAAAACGTGTCTCGCGAAACGATAAGCGGATAAACGCGATCGGACCGAGCTGGAGCCTCTGAGCGTGCCTGTGGGAGTCCCAAACGAGACAACACCAACACGCCGGGCACACTGGCGACACTAAAAAGAGAAAAAGAAAGAAAATGGGAGATGGGTGGCTTGCAAAGCACCTGCTCAATTCTGCACCTGCTCAATTCTGCACCTGCTCACTTCGTTCGCGGCGTCTTGAGCCTCCATCCAGCCCCAAGTTCCAGTTGGCATCTATAACATACATGTCAAGCACACGTGCTCTTGAACTGGAGACAGAGATAATGCCTTACTTGGGTCGTTGTTCAACTCTACTTCGTGAGTCTTAAATGCCTTGTAACCCTTTACTGTCTTCCTACAATGAAGTGGTGGCTCGAGTAAATTGTAAAGTTGTTGCGCATCGAAATTTGTTGTGCATTTCCTAGTGTTGATCAGAGATATGGAAAAAAAGGAAATCTCCGAAGGTCATTCAGCGAGGCACACAAGTACACTTCGTGGGGGATTAATGGTGAACGTGGCTTGAGGAAGGGTGGGAGGCGGGCTGATCAAATGTCAGAGGGGCGCAGCACTTAGTGGCCAAATGACGGTGACTTTAAAAACTTATTGAGTCTATTTCCATTCCTTGGGAAGCTTCTTTTTGGATCGCCTTGGTACAGCGATGGAAAACGCAACTTGTGTCTTCTTTTTACTCCAGTCGGTCCATCCCTTTGCTGGATAAATTAAATAAGAAAGCAAGCTAGCTATCGAGTTGGTGCATCACGGCATAAATTCCATATTTTTTTTTTCATTGCACACGCCAGTGGAGAACAATGTTCAATGACGAGCGTGAGGGGGTTGTTGCTAAAGCGGATCTAAAAGCGGTCGTTGTTCCCACGGTTTGACATGCTCATCCGTCACGAAATTTTTTCCATCCTGAGGACAGACACCGTTCATTTGCCCATGCCTCATCGATAACCATTATAAATATCGCTATCGGAATCCATCTCGGCTACTACTCTCTTTCTTGCACGGCCGATAAGTTATCTGGTCTATCTACTGAATCCATATCCCTGTACAAGCCACGACGATGAAGAATCAGGGGCGAACTCAACCAAACGTGTATGATATCGAAGGTGAGTAAAATCCGTCCTCGAGGGCACACGGCTAGCTTCAGCCAACTACGAATAATGGCGCCATTCGTTCTTTTTCCCTGGCCTTGTCTATCGTCAGCTTGAGGCGTTACATGAGAATACATTGAACTTACTTTCCGTTGCAGTTTAGGGTCATGCCTGACCACTTAACTTGTTTCTGTGGGGAATTAACCGGTGCCGTTTCGTGGGTACGCGGACGACGGGCATTATTCGAAGTGATGGCGGTGCCGTTTGAGGGATCGGACCAACGCGTTTGGGATCTCGACGAGCCTTTGGACTGCGATGGGGCAGGAGGGAACGGCGACGATGATGACCCTGCCAAGTTGGATTGCGGTGCGAGTGACAGCGTAGCTGGGGGGGTGTGTGATCCTCGTTTGAGCTTCTTCCTTGCTTGCTCCTCTTGACTGTCTGGAGAGGGTGAGTCCCTCGACCTCTTCTTCGGATTTCCCTCCCTTCCCTCTCTCTCGGTTGACGCGGTCGGAGGTGGCAGTGGAGATACCACCTCCGACTTCGGAGCCCTATGAAACCTGTCAGATCTGCCCGCTTAAGAAGGGGTCGTCGCAAAATACCTTTGGCTCATTGTTGTTCGTGGCGTATAATGCTCGACAACTGTAGCGTTGGAGCTGGTGATTTTATCCGGTCCAGCGTATGGGACAAATCTAATTTTTTTGCGTTCGATCTCCTCTTTGAAGAGGAGATCTTCATGTTTCCTTCGATGGCTGGTACTTGTATTGCGTTTGCGATCCGGCTGGGTCTTATTTTTCCTCGCCCCGCCTGCGCGAATTTCAGGTCGCGGCGACAGTCTTCTGCAGTGGTTAGGAGGATGAGCTCGGGATGTGCCTGAAGCATACCTAATGCCCGTCAACCTTCGCCCATCAATGCCAGTTGGGGCAGATTGGATTGATCCGGCTTTCAGGTTGCAGTGTGATCAATGGAGTGCAGCTGGGATAATGGTTCCAAAGCTCTTACCGAAGGTCATTGCAGGAAATGAGCCCGCGTTCGTCATCGCATTGGGTGCCTCTTCGTCAAGAATTGCCACCCTCGACTTGCAGTTGGCGCCTGTAGAACAATAACGTTCTTGACGTTGTAATGGTGGATATGTCATCCTCTCGTATGCTGGCTGTTCATGTGGAATCTGGCTGTTCCCGAGTGAAAGGCCGAGAGCCCCTTCGGCACCTTGCACAGGCTGCTTGAGGTGTTCGATATTGCCACTATTGCTGATAGCGAGAGGGTAAGAAGCGCTATCTAGGGGCCCGCATTCGATGGCGGGAGTATATTGGTCGTAGAGATTTGGGAATGTCAGATTAAAGGGCACTGGAACGACGGTAAGTGATCGCAGTCTCCCCTTATAGTGGAAGTCTCTTACTCTGCTCTAAAGGTTGTTCGGTCCGTCCATCGGAGGGAGTGATATCGAACAGATCGCTAAAATCGTCCAAGGGGGGAGGGACAAGTTGGGGGTCAGGAGGTGGCGTCCAAAGGCCGTAGGCTGGGGAAGTTGCATCGAATGGAATACCTGTGACGATTCAAATTCTAAGTGACGGCGGCAACTCAACAAGGTAGAAGTCTCTTACCTTGCTCAACGTAGTCGTTATAAAGGAAGCGGTTGGGATCAGTGTCGAGTACAGGCGGCGCAGCGCCCGTGTGTGTATCGTCAGTATCCAGTTCGCCGACCTCCAACGGTGGCGTTACAAGACCGTAGGTCGAGCTAACTGTGGCGTCTTTGATGGATGTTAGTGAGAGTTTCCCAATCGTTACAGTCAAAGACCCTTACTCTGCTCTACAGGTTGTTCGATGTCCTCATTGTAGGGCTCGACCTCATAGCTGTCGCCACGATCGCCCATGGGAGCGGAATAGATGTTGAAGAAAGATTCCGCTGGCGTCGTGGCTGGCTCGTTGTCGTGCAGTTCACTCAGGTCGAACGGTGGTGGGGTCACAGGGCCATACACAAACAATGACCAATCTACTGAGGGGTCTGCGAAGGCTGTCAGTGAGAGTTCGCTTCTACTGGCTCTGGCACACTCTCACCGTACAGCTGGTGTTGGTCGGGAATTGGGTCACAGGTGACAATGTCCGCGAGTCCACCAAAGTATTGAGACTGAATGTTATGGAAATCCATAGGTTCGCGGCGGGGCATGATAAACACGGAGGATGGGTTTTCGAAGAGTGATGTGGAAGGAGCAAGGGAGCGAGATACGGGGCGTTTTATAATGGAGTGAACTCGTGTTCTCGCTCGGATTTGGGTCACCCGGACGAAGCCATTTATTACTGCCGTGCCACTCAGCGACTTGATCTGTGTGGGTGACATGCACGACGCGCTCTTAGTTCCAGTGCATTTCCGCTACACTAGCATAGGTTTCTATGACAGATCGATGGAATAATCAATGCAAAACGTGTTTTTGACTCTGAAATATTCATAAAAAGCGGCGGTACTGTGAGGAGAGAATTCTGAAGGTCCCAAATGGATCAAGTCTAAATCTCACAACCCTGGATATAATATCGGGATTCGTACGCGTCATGCCGTAAGGAGAAAGTCCGCGTCGTAAAAACGTGCCCTTCTGGGGCCGCGTAGATCTATCATTATTGTTATCACTGCATCAGAAAGTCAATATCACAACCAATCCGCACCTCGTTGCTTACACGCCGCAGAAAAAAAATTTGTTCCTCACTCAAAAGATATGACGTCAGTCTCCTGGCGTTCTGTCCGAACTTTCCTCCTCTCGAGGTTGAGAAGAATTCTTCCGACGCCCAACTGCCCGCCACACTGAACGAGGAATTTTAGCACTACGGGCGCTTATGCTCGGGCGGGGCGATCTGCATTTTATACACCGCCCTCTGTGAGTCCCATCAGATCATCCACGTTTGTATTCTATATGAGGTTCTCCTCAATTGGCTCGACGTGACTCGAAACGACAGGAACGAGCGGCATGGTTGTGGTGCGATAAAGATGTCACATGCAAGTTCGAGGACTCAAAAAAGGCGGCTTGTCCTTGATGGGTTTGTCGTGCATGCCTCAGTACGTAACTTTATTAACGCTGAAGTCCTGTCCTGACGGCGGTCTCCTCGCACTGCTATGTAACCCACCAGTGGCGCAGGCGATGACATTGCGGCATCGTGACATTGGGCCAGGAGTTGCCGATGCCACGGCCAACCCCAGTGCGATAAAGTTGATCTAATCTAATCTAATCTAATTTGCCAAATTTGTTACCAGCACCAATCCCTTATTCTAGGCTGTATTGCTGCATAAATCGCCTCCGAATCCATACCAGAAACTAGCAGTACTTGTCGAGAGAAAACTTCACCGTCTTGACCCTGTCAGGCTTGGTTCAGCCCGTGCAAGTTTTTCTGCTAGAACTTTGACGTGATCGCTAACGCTCGCCTTCGCGTAGTCTGTGTCTCGATAGGTTCATTCCTTCAGCTAATCACACAAAAGGAGCTTCGTACTAGCGTTCATTCACAGACACTACAGAAAATATAAATTCCACTTGCAAATAAGTATATATCTGGCCTCGCAGTCCAACTTTCGCTGAGCAGCAAGTCTCGACGGAGTCGGTTCTATCGAACAGAGCTCTAACCAAATTCGCTTCTTCCATTTCCTTTATCCTCACCGCCATCGCGTGCCTCCTCCTTACCCTCGACGAAGGGGCCTCAAACCCATTTCCTAAGCCACACCCGTCGTCGATCACTCCCCGAGAGAAATTGCGCACCCGTACACATTCCCAGGTATCCGCTCTCCTTCAGACGATACTCCGTTGAAGAATCACCCGACTAATCACCTGACCAGTCAAATTTCCGGTCGAACAGACCAGTCCTGAGCCAGTGACCTGACCAGCTTCCAGTATCACGCAGTCACAGTCCCTGGAAAACGCAAAGAAAAGGGCAAGATAAAGATAGGTAAATGTGTCCTTTGAAAGATAGAAGACAGAAGAGGCCCGGATACAAATTTTAGGCACCCAGTGACAGGCAGAATTGCTTTATACACTTTTAAATGACCATGGCTATTCTGTTCGAAAAAAATGTTAAGCGGCTCCAGCCCAGGCAGTTGGGGCACTACCATTCTCAATGGACTTGAAGATGACGATGACTGTTGTAACATTTCCGACGGTGCTCGTCAGTAGACCTGTACTTAAATCACGGTGCTAAAAGTTTACATCCCAGGTCGATTCTTCTCATCCAGAGATTAAGACGGGTCAGAGGAGCATCCGAGTTGCGATGGTGGTGACCCAATCCCTCTCGATTGCCATGACATGGCTATATCAGACAATTTCATGATGCAGTTTGCCAGCACGATCATTGTGAAAAAAATCCATACGAAAACATGCCCTGCTAATTCCGATTCGTCGGGATACTTGATGAGGAAAAGGAATAGGAATGAGCTTCGCAACGAGGATGTTGACGTATGACTTTGAGTCTCGAGGGATTGTCGACTAAAGACCCTGCATTACCGCCAAATAATACGCCAGCCAGAGTGCTGAAAAATCCGTTTAAGGCTGAGGGGAGAAGAGTAGTTGGAAAAAGGCCGATGAGGAATAGGTAGCTCGCGAATTCGGCTGTCCTATGGGTTCATGTTACCGAGAAATGCTGCGTTGTGAGAGAGAATAGAGCTATAAGATCGATATGTTCATCTTCACTAGCAATATTTGGATTGGGGCTCGCCATGGATGGCATTCACTGACTCTGTGACGGAGGAACCAGGAATACGGGCAGCAAACGCGATTCCCCGTGGTAGAACGTTCTAGAATGATCTGATCTAATCTACAAGTTCCAATTCAGAGAAGATAAGCTCACCTAGCAGCCTATTCGTAAATTTACGATAGCAAAAAAGCATCCTACAAAAACATAACTAATGTACACCATTCGATTATTATCAGTGCAACCATACACGTCCCTCACCAACACAGCGCCCTTCGCCTGACGTTCGTTAACTACTGGTATCAAAGCGTGAATTGTCGAGTCAGATCCTACGAATAAATCGTAACCATTAGCAAACATTCAAAGACCAAGTCGAGACGAAAGGAAGTAAGGAGGAAGTCGAGAGACGCCAGAGAATGTGGAGAAGAGAGAAATACGTACGAGAGGATGTGTTCCAGAAATCTGCGCCTTCTGTCCATACTTGGGTATCAAGATATCTCTAAAAGCCAGACCAATCGGGCGTAAGTCAGCCTTCATTCACTCTCCATATTTCTCTTATAAAAAAAGATCTTTCGGTCCCTCGAGAGCCGAGATCGGCACGATTGCATCGAAGGAGAACGTACCGCAAGTGCTTCAAAATCTCTTCATACGTCTGATGTGTATTCTGTTCTGTCAAACGCAGAAGGGATATAAGATATCAAAAGAACCCCAATTTTTGTTCTGGAGTACTCACCTATTGTCTGAATGAAAGCCTATAATCCCAGAAGAAAGCTTCAGTAAAGCGCGAAATAATAATAATAAAAAAAGAAGGAACTCACATAACTCATCGCCCCAACAGCAACATTCCCCTCGCGCGTATCCGCGCTTGTCTCGTCGTCTTTACACGCCGCAAAGCAGATCTGCGTGAGAATCGCCGTTCATCAGTCTTTCGACAGCCTTTCTCCATTGTCGCCGTTTTCCATTCGCCATCAACTTCGACAAATGTCCAACCAACGATCGCAGCGCAGGTGACGACAACAACAAGAACCTTTATGGAGAGAAAACCACTCACGACATCCGCACTGGGTGCAACGCCCCTCCTCTGAGTGCGCTTACTGATATGCCCCAAGCCTCGCAGACGTCCATGCGCAGAGTGCAGGTACGGTAGGTCTATGGGAGTGTTCGTTCAGCATTCTCATTGGTCTTTGGGTTGGGATGAGTAGGCTCACCTAAAACCGTCCCAGAGTGACATGACTAGAAAGTATGAACCAAAATTAGATACAGAACGTCCAAAAAAATGGGTGTTGAGCTGTGCGCAGCTCCATGCTTGACGTGGCAAGGGAGGGGAAGGCAAAGTAACCAAGTACCTACATCAAATATAGCCTGAACGATTAGAGCCAGAGACATTATTAGACATACACGCCTTCCACGCCAAGAATAGGAAACGGGAAACGCACAGTTAACCTGACACCAGGCGCGAGCGTATCAACGAGCGCTTCATGGAGCTCCTACATAAATAGTATAGTTAATTTGTCAGCATTCAACGATAAAAACAAACAGGACTTACGTCGTCAATAATATCTGAATCCGCCTCACCCCTTTGATCATAATCCACAGGAAATATAACCTCGTCCATCCCATCCGCCTCTTTACCCGATGCGTCGGGTGATTGACCCCCGTGTCCCGAATCTGCGTTATTGACATTCAGCGTCAGCAATTTGGGTTCGTTTGTTGAGAGGAGATGTGCAATATGAATATAGGAATAGTGGATAGGGATAGGATCAAGATATGAATGTGGAAAAAATCAAAAAAAAAGGGAACAAAGGAAGGACGTACAATGAAAAAACAGGGAATCATGCATCTTCGCCCCCTTGACGAGCCACGCCATCGCATTGAACATCTCCTTCCTTGTCGGGCGCACCTGCGTGCTCCCGTGCTCTTCGTCCGTGATGAGTAGGATGTCAGAGGACTGGAATCCGTAGGTCTCTGAGTGCAGCACGCAGGTGTCCGGATAAAATTAAATATGGGTAGGTTATGTGACAGATGACAGACAGCGGGAAGAAATGAGATGGGAGATGGAGAGAGTGAAAGAGATGGTATACACACTCATGAGAAAATCCCGCATATTTCGCGCATCATTCGCGCATCCTTTCAGCTCGTCCTTTTGTCCAACGTAGTTGATCCCGATCTAGATTGCTGGGTGAGTGAGTATCTATTCGATTGAGACGACGGAGGAGGCAGGAATTACAAGAAATAGGTCAGAAGCACGCGAGAAGGAGGCTGTGAGGGGGCGACACCTTCACCGTACTCAGACGATGCAGACAGCGATACTAAAAGAAGAATGAAGGACGGAATGGAAGATGGAGAATGAAGGATCCGGACACAAGGTACAGAACAAACATAGTTAAAGATAGCACAAAATCAACACTCACACACACCGCCTTCCTCCTCCCCGTACATTTGGAGTAGCAGAAATCCGGCGCAGGGGGGAGGACCTTGAGGTACCGACCGATCTCGTCCAGGTACCCTTTACGCTCTGCGTATTGCAGTAAAGCCTTCGTGGCCGGGGGAGGTGGAGTCCCTGGAGGAACTGCGACTGAAACTGTTGTGGTTGTTGTGAAGCGTGCTGGTGGTCCGCTTGAGATGGAGGTGCACCGTGGGGGGCGCCACCGTTGGGACGGGAGCGAGGATGTCGATGCGGGGTTGAGTGTGGATCGTAGGATTCTGCATCTTCGTTGTCATCGTCGTCGTCGAACTGGGGTCGGGAGTGCTGGTATTGCTGTGAGGGGTGCTGCTGAACCGCTTGGGGTGGAGGTGCACCGTGAGTAGCGCCGCTTGGGCGGGAGCGAGAGTGCGGGTGGTTGGAGGAGGACCGCACGTGGTCATCGTCATCGCGCCGCCGTGGAGAGTCATAGCCATAGTCCTGAGAGCGAGAACCATGCCCGTGCGGGTGGGTATACCTATTCGAATACTCATCAGAGGACCGCCGCCGCGAGCGGTCAGCGTACGAGTCCTGATCCGAGTCCTCATAGCGTCGGGTATCATAATGCCTCCCCTGATGAGGCGCACTGTATTGTGAGGGTATGTAGGGCCGCGAGTCTTCGTACTCTGAATCAGTGTACACGCCTCGGTTGTGAGGGTGGGAGTGCCGACGTGGGCGATCGCCGTAGTCGCGGCTGCGGGGAGAGTCTATGGGTGATTCCGAGCTGTGGTAGTTCGAGCGGTAAGATCCATCCTGGGAAGGTACGGGGGTATCGTATATCGGGGTGACCATCACCGCGCGTGGCGGCGGATAGAACCTGCATCGTCAGGCGAACAAGCAGCCCAGGTGGTTAGCTACGATCTACTTGTGAGTTGAGCGCCGACGGAAACTGACTGGGGTAGGGGGTCGTTTGGCTTCCTGTTGTATGAGCTACGGTCAGTTTGTTGGAATTCAGAGGTTGTGAACGTACACTAAAAGCTTGTGACGAGAGAGGTCCAGATTTATGACCTGATTATGGGACATGGTGGTGGTTGAGAGCAAAGAGCTCTCGACAGCGGTATTGAACGGCGGACCGTGGGCAAGCCGAGTAAATGCCGTCAGTAACAGGACCAAATAGATGACGTTGTTTCTTCCGGCGCTTCTTGCAACTCTGCTCCCCACACCAAATTGGCAACTTGAATGGATCCGCTTCCATGTTCGCTTTTCCATTATCGAATTATCCTAGGCTTTATTGCTGCGTAAATCGCCTCCCAATCCATGCCAGAAACTAGCAGTCCCTGTCGAGAGAAAACTGCACCCAGTCTTGACCCAGTCAGGCTTGGTTCAGTCCGTGCAAGTTGTTCTGCCAGAACTTTGACGCGATCGCTAACGCTCATCTTAGCTTCTGGGTACGTACTCCGTGTCTCGCTAGGTTCATTCTTTCAGTCAATCAAACAAAAGCAGCTCCGCTCTACTAACCGTTAAGCGTTGATTCACAGACACTACAGGAAATATAAAAGCCACTTTCTAATAGTTATATATCTGTCCAGCAGGTCTCCAAGGAGTCAGATATATCGAACAGGATGACTAAATTCGCTCTTTCCTCGTCCTTTATCTTCGCTGCCATCCCGTGCCTCCTCCTTACCCTCGACGGTGCGGCCTCAAACCCACTTCCTCAAGCCACACTTGTCGTTAATCGCTCACCGAGTGAAATTGCACATTCGTACACATTCCCAGCTACCCGTTCTCCTTCAGACGATACTCCATTGAAGAATTATCTGACTTTTTGTATCTTTCCTCGACTCTATAGTCCCTTTCTAACAGTGGTCTGCCTCACAGAGAGCCACATTTGCAACCTACTGGAACAAGATTCGGACGGCAATCTGGAACCACCCGGAAGAAGTTGAAAAGAAGTTGAAGGAGTGGTTCGCCAACCACGAACTCAATTCAGATAATGGAAATCATGCAAATACAATCTCAAAGACACGCCTTTGAGCTCTCGATAATGATAATATCCGTATTTCCTCAGATACACTTTTGTCCCGTTTCTCGTGTCTCGTTACAAAGGTCGCACTGTCAAAAACTAAATTGGTGCTTTAACCATGAGATCTCCATGAGAACGCATGATGATCAGACTGAGCTCGGCATCTCAAACGCCGTCTGGCGGCACTTCACTCCTTTATATTGAATTCGAAGGTGTATGAGATAATATCGCGGGACCCTGCGACCCTCCCAAGTTCTTCGTTGTACAACTACTTATTGAATTTGAACTTTATTCAAAGTCTTCAAGGTCTTTGAAAACCGCCATCCATCCCAATGCCCCTCGTCATATCGCACTAAGCTCTGATTTTTCCCGCCTTCTTCCCTCTATTCATATATGCTTCTAGACTCGTCGCGCCCGTGGAGATATCCACCAGGGTGAGGCATGGACAATACCACTGGACATGCCGCAAAATGCGTCGAAACCCGCCGTCCTCACCCCTCAACGGGAAGTGCAGGACCCAACTTAGTAGAGAATACAAGAACGCGCAAACGTGGAATTATTTATATCACGTCGAAATTCCAAATGAACCAATTGTGTTTTTAGTATCGACATTGATGCTGCTTCAATGGAAAGGTTAGAAGCATTTAGGAAGTCAAGAAATTTGAGGGAGAGGGCGATGAACTTGAAAGTTTCGCTGGTCGCCGCAGGATCCGGACCGAACGATAAGGAAAGCAGCTGGCCAAGTTCCTCCGAGATGTCGGGAAATGGGAACTTCAACGACCTCAGCAGGATCATCGTTGTTGCCATTCCTTCCTGCTCCGTCGCAGTCCATAGTTCCCTGACACAATTGTCCGCCGTTTCAAGCTGACTATCGATGAATACAGGAAAAAAGCTAAGTTAAAGTAGGAAGCCCTGTGCACTCGAGGATGAACTTCACTCGCCTTCGATCGTAACGTTCGGCCCAAGCAGCCCCAGATAAATCCTGATTTGTCGTTGGCAGTGCAGGGACTCAGACAGAAAATCCGAGGGTAAACGAGATAATCTCTCAGCCGCCTTTCAAGTTTCGAGAGACAGTAGGCACTGAGATGGATCGTCGCAGAGATATTAGACGACCTGTTATCGATGAGAAATGGGGAGGGAAATAAACGAATCGAACGATGTCATACGAAAAAATTGGGATGGATCAGACCATGGGAGTGGGAAATTTGTTGCTTATAAAATAATAGTACGTTCAGAGATGGGTAAGGAATAAAAGACAGACATAGGACGGCGAAGAGTTTTGATAGAGCATTACTAGTACAGGACACGCTCTAATTTAGCGACGAGTGAAGCGTGTATCATACCCCATGGCTTCTGGAAGATAAATCATATACAAATCCAAATGGAAAGGAAGGCGTAGTGGAATGTGTTCAGGAGAGTAAGATTTAAATTTAGTGTCTCCTCTTCAACGCTATCAGGTTGTATACTCCTTGCACAAAATCGTCGGTGGGAACGGGCGGATACAGCGTGTAGTCCACAGCCATTTCTTTTTTCGGAAAAGGAGGGGGCGATTTTCCATCAATTGGGTCCTCTATCTCGTGGACAGTGATGGCGGCATGCTGCACAAAGTGACGGATGTTTCCAGTTATTTGCTGAATCATTGGAAAGTAAAGGGAATTGATTGTCAATTCTGAAAGCATTGGGCGTCCGTTCAACATTCGGGTTTTCAAATAGGTGGGAAGGTTGATGGTGTTATTAATGTTGAACGCCGTGCATAAAAGTTTCGAGAGTTTCGGAAGAACATGAGGGCCGGATGAGAATAGGACATTCGCGAAATATTCCGGTCCTCCTCTCCCATAGAGAGTCAGTCTCTCCAAGGACTTGAGAGACGCGATATAATGTGCAGTCTGAAGGTCAGGCAAGCGGTCGATGGAAAAAATAGCCAGAACCTTGATTGACGACCACCGACTCATGTTAAGTAGTAGTGCACCGCCATCCATGGGTCCAGGAATTGGGTTGTGTGCGGGCGGACCCATTTCCGGACGATCCAACAGCACGCGGTCCGGAGGACACTTCACCAAGTTTCTCAGAGTCAAACTGGTCAACACAGGAGCATCAATGATCTCCAGCAAGCGGGTGATATGTTCGCCACAGGAAAGAACCCCGAGGCGGTCTAGCATAGGTAACTTGACTCTGCGGAGCTGCGAAGTGGATCTGGAGACAGTAGAAAGAGCTTCATAAACAAAAATCTCCAGAGTGGGAGAAGTAGACTTGAGGACGGCGCGAATATCCTCCAAAGACGGCGGGTCGAAGAGGTCGGTGACTGTCAAGTTCAAAAAAGTTAGGCGCGTCGGACCCCAGTTCCCCCATTTGACTTTCTCGTCAAAGATGAGAGATGGGATGAGATGGGTATCATATGGGCGCGCAGGGCCTTTGCGTACGATGCGAGCAATTGAGTGGCAAGAGGGATTATGCAATATAAACTGCTCCAGGTTTGGCATGTCAATATTATACGCGAGGAGTGTAAGCCACTCGTAATCGAATCTCCCAATTTCAATGCAAGACAGGGCGAGTTGGCGGATATGGCGCCGGTGCTCTTTAAGGATATCCAACACTTGAGTTCAGTCACCGAAGGCGCCAAAACGATTTTTCCCGAGAGTGCAGTCGATAACTGTAACCTGTATCAACCTATTGTCGAGAGGAAAAAGGGGGAGCACCATGTTCTGGAATTGCCGCTTCGTCGAATTGCCACGGATCCAGATTTTCAGGTTGCCGGTGATATCAACTCTGATAGCGCATTGGCGCCATAGATGACAGGTCTCGCCCGTAGAAATGGGCACGCGTGTATACGACGACGTAATACAAGGTCCGTTCAAGCACATACTCTGGCTTGTATATCTAGAAGTAGTCAGCACCGAATGTAACAGAAATTGGTGAGAATGCATTACCGTGGGGATGATGGGGATGGAGAATATTTGAGAACTGTGTCGACAGAGGCCCTCTCCTTTATACTCATTGATGACTAAACATGGAACAGAAGGAAAGGGAGCCACCTGAATTGTTTTCTTCCATGAGGGCCACATTGCTGTGCGCCCTGGGTACAAAATTTGGAGACAATAGGCAGTAAGGCCAAGCGGATGGGCGCAGTCGACGGAGTCTAAGCGTAGAGCGTGTGGGCCAATGTTGTAATCCGGCCAACCTCATGCGTAGGTACTAGAAGATGCCACGACCAGACGAGACTCCAATCAGCTCGAGAAATAGTAATGCGAGCATAAAATGATCTCTACAGGGGTTTACTTGGCCTCTTGTTGGCCTGCAAGTCGTCTGAGAACCCTGTAAAAAGAGCTGGAGCAATTTCAGGTGTCTTGGCATTTCCCACGCGAGACAAAGTTCCTTTTCAGTCACTGTTTTCCACGGAGCTAATTGAGTGTTCTGATTGGCTGGAGGCTTGCACCTCGCTTTCGGCTAATGGGAAAAGCTGTCCGGGACTGGTGTTGTGGGGAAAACCTCGCCATCTCGCCGCGCCATCACTAGTCAATTAATGAACCATCCAACACACCGATGCAAGAACCTACTCAAGGTACCAAGAAGAGCAACACACTTCCCATGTCAGGGACAGATCTTCGACACACTTTCAAGGGTGAAATTCGACACATCTGGCGAGGTATGTCGGAGATCGGTCTGATGTGTCGTCCATCCACATCGTCCCGATTTTGGGAGTGTGTCGAATGTCGTCTACCCTGCCCCCGCCACCAGAGAGGAGGCAGAAGTATCCAAATAAATCCGCAATACTTATCGTGGTAATGGAGGGTAATTTATGTCTACAGTCCGGAGGATACCTTTATGAGAATGGGTTCTCAAGTTCTGGGTGATCAAGTTAATTTTAATTTCAATCTACGAAGGCCCTATTTACTTTCTTCGATTCGATCCCATCTATTATGGAATATTTGTATACACGGTTCTGATATGTTGTCAGTACTAAGTGCCTGTTACATTCAATTGTGAATTTGTAGGCAATGATGGCCCTTCATGACTGAGACGGAAAGAGGAGCTCCCACACGTTATCGACGTCGTTTTCTTCCTTGAATCCGGTCTTAGCATGCGAGATCGTAAGCTTCAAAATATAACTATGAGTTCAAGTTTTATATCGCGAATTAATTGACAAACCTCCAGGACTTTGAGCGCATTTGGATTTTTCACTGTGCCCGCATTCTTTTGAGCTTCAAGCTGTGTCACAATTTCATCCCGTGACTCCACCATTTCCGGGCCATAGGTGAGCAACTGGATGCATGAGCCAATGACGCGGATTTCGGAGGTCGCTGATTTATCAAGGGGGGCGTGAAGACCTTCCACGATAGGACTCGTTTGGTCCCGGGTCATTGCCAAGCCATACTTGAGCGATAGTCCGGAGAGCAGGGAGGTCATTAGGTATACGTTGTTGGGGCCGAAAATCCGGTTTTCGCCCTTGAGCTCGTCAGCGTCGAGACCAAGGGTGTGAATGTGTTCGAGTCTTTCCCAGATACACACTCCAAGGCTCGTGCCACCAATGATGGGTGCGTCTGGGGAGTCGCGGACTGTTGCCAATGCAAACGCCAATGAATTTGCGCGAGACAGATTCTTTTCGGCGAAGGTGGTGTAGTACGTCAAAAGATCAACCACTGTATGGTATGTGGGATGCTTCCTAATCAGATTTAGCAACTCCGGAGTTGGATCCGAGAGGGCGAAAGCATTGAGAAAGAGATATTCGGAGTTGTCGAAGGCTGGCCCTGCCCAAGCCATCTTTAATTGGCAAGAAAGCGGTACGAAGATGGAAAGCGCCTATGGATGGGTAAAGCCCGGGGGTCGTAGGTTGCGCTTCTGGTATATATACCCAGATTCCGGATCATTGGAGTCAGGAGGCTGTGCAACCCCATGACAATGGAAGTTAGAACAATCATTCTGGCGAATTACTGAACGGCGCTTTGGGACGGACCAAATGCTGTGTATACAATCATTATCACACTACTACTATCGCGGATTGCCCACAGTCTAATCATCACGGATTGCCCACAGGCTAATCCACGCCACTCACTCTCGCTCCTGATGTTTAACACAGGCTTGAGTGATCTCATGGAACTTACAGAGGGCAGTGTACAAAACATGTACATGGCCCTACCCGAGCATAAGCGCCCGTAGTGCCAAACCCCTTCGTTCAGTGTGGCGGGCACTTCAAGTTGAGTGTCGGAAGAATTGAATGAAGGAGCATTCTTCCAAAGGTCGAGAAGAGGAAATACAGACAGAATTGAACAACTTCGATGTACCATATCTTTTGGCCGAGGAACAAATTCTTTTTCAGCTGCGCGCAAGCAACGCGGTGGGGATTGGTTGTGATGTTGACTTCCTGATGCAATGATAACAATGACGATGAGTCTACATAGGCGGCCCCAGAAGGCAACGTTTTCACGCCGCAGACTTATTCCTTTGGGCACGGGTGCGTAGGGATCCCGATATTATACCCAGGACTGTGAGGGTTGGATTTGATCCAGTTGGGACTTTCAGGATTGCCTGCTCAGAACGAGATTGAACAAAGGTCCTATACATAATCTCATCAACAACCTGAAGAAGTATGAAACTATCTTGTGAGGGATAAATTTACAGCATCGTATTCATGTAGAACGTGGGCGTAAAAACGATTGCTGCCACGTGCAAATCGACTACCAAGCGCGAAAAGAGGTCTCTGTCAGCATGAACGTCCTTCTTTGCGGTGCATGACTGTCTAGCGAAGTAAAAGCGAAGTAAAAGCGAACGTGGTACTAGAGGAGTAGGTTCCACTAACACCTGCAGATATTAGTGAAAAGAATGAATATAGCTGGGGTGTGTAAATACTGTCAGCGACAAAGACAGCGCATCTTTCACCCTCAGCATGACTGTCACCTCTTACGACATCCTCCACCGTCACCGGGAATGCTTTTTCTAACAATATATGGACCATGAGGTGACAGGTCGACTTCAGCCTACAACAACGCGGGTATATATAGTTCCATTATCAGTAGCTCGAGGCAGCCTATATACAGTGGGTGCCCCGAGTCGAATATAAAATATAATTGTCCAAATATCTCAGTATAGGCGGTCAGCCAATCATTAATCAAACCTTCTCCTGCTCACTCGCTGTAATAACCTCTCCTTGTGTTGCTTCCGTTCTTTCCGAGTTCGGGTTTGCAGATTGTGGCGTCTGCTGGTTCTCCGCTTCAACGACCTCTTTATCTCCGTTTTTCACCTCATTCCCGGGAATGTGATGCATCTGCGGTTTGCGGGCATATTTGCTGCTCATTCTTATGCTCCGACCGTATTTCCACAATAGAAATGGACTAGACCATAGGACTCGATCAGTAAGATTCGACACACAAACAGAGTAGAACTTACGCAGGACAACCCAAGCCAATGGCTAAACATGCGAGGATAGTATTACCCCTTCCGTAGCCGAGCTTGCCGTACATAGCAGGGGCGAACAGCGGGAATCCAAATCCAGTGAGAGACCGCAAACATGAGACTGCCGCAAGAGCTAGTGAGAGGCAAAATTAATAACACAATATATGTGTTTCCATCAGGGACAGAAACATACCTGATGCAGCATGCAAGGTAAAAGCATCCACAACATATGTCTGCATAGACTGGAAGACGAGGATCAAGCCGGCCCCGACACATGCAATTCCCTGAAATAAAACCCTTACATGTTTATCAGAAGTTTCTAGATGAAATACTCACGATATCCGTAGCGATCCAATGTAGCTTGGCCTCTGCCGACCAACCCGAAAGGAGCAATCCAAATGGAAACAAAATCGTCCCAGGAACCATAGACGCTTCAGATCGAAAAAATTGAGCTCAGACTCCATAAAGTTTGACGTCCCGGGCAACGGAGAATGGGCGAACACTTACGCAGGCGAAACTCTGGTTCCCCAACACCTCCGTTTTTATTTTTGAAGTGTATATATATCTTATCTATGAAGCGTGCGTTGATCTGAGACGCGAGCGACAGGCCGAGGCCTAGCGCGATGTAGTGCAGTCCTCCAATTCCAGGCTGTTCTTTGTATACATTTGAAAATATGCCGGGCATAGTCGTCAGGAACACTGTTTATTCCATTAGTTTAACAACTTATTCAGAGCTTGAACCGGAAACATACGGTAGAAGTTACCGTATACAAATGCCATGTAGATACCCAGAATTTGCACGATGGCCTCTTGACAGAAAAGCAAGAACGGACGCGTCAACGCTTTGCGAAATATATGTTGCCATCTATCGTTGGAAAGCAATTGAATTAGTAGCAATTTTCCAAGAAAATAGATAGAGGAAACTCGCGATCTGTCACCACTCGATTCATACACCGTTATTACACGTTTATACGGTCCTGTCTCGAGGTCGAGTGTCCTGCGTATCCCTTGCGCTTTTTTGTCTAACAGATACGGTGCAAACGCTAGGGAATTATACCGTCAGCCAAATTAATTTCGCCTCAAAGCGTGAAAGAGCGCACACACTTTCGCGCAGGAAGAATAAACCTGAAATCTGGATCATGACGTCCGCGATACTGGTAGACCAAAATACCCATCTCCATGTCGATCGTTCCGCGATCCTATGAAGAAAACTAGTGTCAGAATTTACAAGTAACGTCTCCATTCATACTAACCAGGCTCCACAAATGGGCGCGATCACAGGTCCCAGCAACGGAGCTAGCGAGTATATCGCAATGGCCTTGCCTCTTTCCTCTGCATGCCAAACATCGCCGAGAACGCCTCCACCGACCTAACACAGCGATCAGGGGTGGCATGTGGTGGTAGGAAGGACAATTTGACGTACAGAAAGCGGCGCACTTCCACCTATACCAGACAAGAACCGAAATGCGATGAGCTGCTTTCTATTCTGCGCGAAGCCACATCCAAAGTTCCATGCTGCGTGATCGATTTATTGTGCGAGGGATGAACAAAGAAAAGTGGGAGGCACGAGTCAACCTACCGAGGTAGAACAAGTTGGCGCATTGAAGTACACGAGAACGACCGTATATCTCGCTAAGGGGGCCGAGAAACTGTGCACAGTGAGTGCCGACGACAACGTTGTTTGTGGGTAAGACTTACAAGTGGACCGACGGCTAAATTAAAATCAAAATGAGACGGTGCGATTCAAGATTTTGGAGGTACTTGCCGTATCCTAATACGAACACGCTTGTGGTCATGGCGATCAGCACGGTGCTCGATATTCCAAATTGTCGTGCTATCTGTTCGGTGGCTGGTGCCACCATGGACGACGAGACGGGCGATATAAATGTAAACGACGAGACAACGATGGTGGCAGCCCATTTCTTTTTATATGACCAGCTATTTCAAACATTATAGGTCAATTACCCGAGCTCTCGAAGGTCGAAGAGACGTACTTTTTTGGATTCATAGGGTCCGTCGGCCCATCCCAGTCGACCCACAACACGTCGCTGTCCTCTCCGCCCGCCTCCATTTCCTCGCCGCGTGTGGTGCTTTCGTTTACACGGTCCGACGTGACAGCGTAAAGCCTTTCCTTTGAGCTCAGGTCGTCGGCGTCTTCAGAGAGCCTTTCCCCCGGGAGCGTCAGTGCGGATTCTGTCTGTGTCGAAGATCTATTGGGGTTGGGCGTGGGCGTGGTCAAGTGCGGCGGTGTAGCCAGGCTTGACATCGTCTTGTATATCGTCGAAGTGGGTGTCCCTGATCTGTGAGGGCTCGTCGACGTCGTCAAAGCAAGACTTGGTGCATGTGAGCTGGAAGGTAGATTCGGAGGTAATATACTTCGCGAGCGGCAGACCAGCCGATGCTGACAGGTCGAAGATGACACTCTCAAAGACTATTTATCCGTCGCCGCCCTGCTTCGTAGAGTTGCCGTGGGGTGTTGCATTGGTGGAGTTAGTAGAGTTAGTAGTCGGTTGTCACAGCACATTGGTGTCAACAACGTTGGAGCGGATCCTTTTCCGTGAGCTGAGAAAATACGTTGGAGTTTGCCGGTCGGTCTTTTATCGGCTTTCTAACAGTCTGCATGTAAACATGGTGTGTATGCAACACCTTACAAGGCCTATTAAAACATGTTCTATCGTCTGTTAGAGGCTAGTTGGAAACCAATAAGATACCAAATTTTGGTAGTGGGTCTGAGATGTTCAAGTTGCAGATGTGTAGGGCACCGGATAATGCCCATTTGATAAGATAAGCAAAATAGGCGCCCATTTATGTGAGACAACAAATTTGTTTTCATTTCTTATCCAGTAAGTACCGGGCGATTTCATGGGTATTCTGAAAACACACGGTGCTATGTATAGTTCAATCTCAAGTGGTATAACTCTTTAGCTTTAATGCTCTACGACCGATGGAGGGGTGGTGGAACCGCCTCGGACTGGAGTCGAGCTGGCTCGGGCTGGGCTGGGTAGCGTAGTGGCAAAGTGTGGTGTGGATGTGTGTGGGTAGCTACGACATGCGGAATGTGGTGCTACGGGGTTCAGACTCCGCCGGCGCGGGCTGCCAGCACAGCCACATCTGGCCCCATCCAAGATGTGTTCGCCCTCGAACACAATGAAAAAAACCTGTCTAAACAGAAAAAAATTGATGTATGCACAGGTATATACGAAGGTACTGGATTATAAGTCAAAGTAATGCAGAATAAAATAATATAGAGGGGAAAAAAAAACTGAGAAAAAGAGTGAGAACACTCATCGTAAAGAAGGTCGAGAACTTTTCTGAGAGATGCGACGGAGTGCATTGACTTGATGACCAGGTGAAGCTGTGGTGGCAGGTGGAAGTGCCATCTGTGGGGGATGTTTGCGATGAGGTTTGATCTGAGGCCCATGAACATGTCGCTGTTTGTGAGGAGGGTCCTTGTGGTGTGGCCTGATCTGAGGGCGTACCCATTGTATATTAGGGGCCGCAGGTGGAGGTTTAGGCTGCCGAATGAAAGGTGGTCGCAGAGTTGGTTTGTTCCCGGGATGCTTGTTGTGTGAAGATCGTGTCGAAAATTGTTGCTTGGGATGAGCTAGATAGTGTGGTGGTTGTCGGAGTTGCTGGTTTGCTTCAGAAACGCTGAGAATAGCCATGAGTGTTGTTAGTGTTTAAAGGTCCAGTCTTGGGACTGGAAAAAGACCGCAACCAGACCGGACTGGACCGCAAAAAGACCGGACCAGCAGTCCGGTCTTTTGATTTTTGAGAATCAAAGACCGCAAAAAGACCGGTCTCGGTGGACCGGTCTTTGCGGTTAAGACCGGTCTGAACCGGCTACTTTTTAGCCCTGATTTATCCCTTCAAATCGGCCCCAAGGGCATCCAGATTGGTAAAGTTTTGGCTGAGAAATAAATAAAACAGTCAAAAAGTGTCTAAAAGAGTAGAAAATGCGGAATATTAGTGTAGAACAGTCAATTCTCAACGAAATTTAACGTTCCAGGGCTCAATTTCAAGGTATATATCATGTCTACAAATATTACTGATACATATATATCAAATTACTGGTGGTTTGCATCGAAAAACCGGTCTCAGACCGGTTAAGACTGGTTAAGACCGGAATCTGGTTCAGACCGGTCCAAGACTGCAAAAGACCGACGTAGACCGGTCTGAATCGGTCCAGTCCGGTTTTTTGACATCTTGGGATGTATATGGACCGGTCTCAGTCTCGGTCTATGTCCCTGGGGGCCAAAAGACCGGACTGGACCGGACTTCAAAACACTAAGTGTTGTAGCATCGGCCATGCGACTCTCAAAGAGTTGATTGTCGTGGGCTATCGCCAATTCCCACTCGTCGTCAGGAAGGTCATCGTATGTTGTCGGGACTTCTTGTAGTTGCCTCAGAATGCTAGCTAACCAATGCCAGTCTTGATAGTGTTGGGGAAGGTCATTATATCTGGGAATTGGTGCGGGCTCTGGCTCGTACTGGAATTCTGGGGGTTGAGTCTTGTCATCCATATGCAAAGGCTCAGCGTGATCAGAGCAGGTAGGTTCACTGTGTTCGCCGTCGAAAAGAGGTTCAGGGAAGTGGTTGGGTCCGTTTTCAAAACCATAAATGCTCGGGTCATAGTAGATGGGTTCTTCGCAGCCGTTATCAAAGTCAAAACCAGTGGGATGCTGGTTGCTGTCGCTGCCATAGATGTCTGGATCATAGTAGATGGGTTCCGGTTCGTAATCGACAGGTTCAGGAGCATAGTAGACCGGCTCCTCTGAGTATTCACATTCATCATAGTAGTATGACATGGTGCTCAGTCGGCGATGCTGTACCATGTTGGGAGCTTTTGACAGTGGAAAGGTGGATAGAAAGGGCCGTCGGTCAACGACGTGAAGTACTGGGTGGGATATCGAATCTCGCTTTTGAAAGCAGTGGCTCGCGTTCTACGCGGTGTATCTCGCCTTTTGAGGGCGGTGTCTCGTGCTCTGCACGGTGTCTCGCGTCGGGAAGTCGTTCCGTGGCGGTGTCTCGACGTCTGCTGGCAGTGTCGGTGCTGGTGCCGTTTTTCAACAGGCAACGTGGAGTCGTGCGAAACGCACTCTCATCACCAAGATGGAGGGGTGGTGGAACCGCCTCGGACTGGAGTCGAGCTGGCTCGGGCTGGGCTGGGTAGCGTAGTGGCAAAGTGTGGTGTGGATGTGTGTGGGTAGCTACGACATGCGGAATGTGGTGCTACGGGGTTCAGACTCCGCCGGCGCGGGCTGCCAGCACAGCCACACCGACAGACCCGAATAACGCCTCATGTACTAAGAAGATAAAATGTCTTTTAAAGAGTGATGTGCAGTTACGTGTTTACATTATGCTCCATTGGAACCTATTTGGGGCAGTGGACCCCCAGCGGGCGCCTTTCACTCGGCTAGTCTAAGCCACGGCTCAGTTTCCGCTTACAGGCCGAGCGTGACAAATCACTAAGTTACTGAGCGAGAAAGAAATGGCGAATGTGTGAAACAAGTTCTTTCGTGCGGGAAGGATGGACCCGAGAAAAAAAAACGACGGATGGCTTTTTTTTCAACATCGGGGGGTCGAACAGGTATTCTCTGGCTCATTTGAGTGATACTTATCTCTCCCTTCGGGTCAGATTTGCATTCTAGACGATACATAACCTGTAGTTTTTCCTAGTGCCGAGGCGATTATAGAGGTATAATACAGGTACCTTTCGATAACACTTACAAGTATCCTCAATACATATGTGCCAATATTTCTGATGCATTTTATGTCAGTCCCAAGTACTCAACGTCGCGGCCTTTCGCGGGACGTCTGCCGATGAATCCTGCACATCATCAGCCGGTCTCCACTCAGGCTGCAAATCATTCAATTAATATTCGCACAGTCCCACCTCGCATTTACTCAATGCATCTCTATTGCGCACACTGTCCACAGTGCGGTCACTCACCCGCCATTTTCCGTAGACCCATGTCTGAAGACCCATCTCTGATACAAATCATGTATACGGATCTAAAGTAGACACGTAAACAGTCGAGCGATGTTGACGCGTGTGCTTAGAGCCCAACAACGTGTCTGGTCAGTTGATTTATCCTGCACGACCAGTTTTGTAAATCACCCTCGTTTATGCTGTTATCTGGCAGCCGAAAATATGCGCCACGGCAAATGCAACGGCACGCGGCCGTCCACCTCCGATAGTTAGATACGACGAAATCCGCTGTAACTAACTATCATTATGAAAACGAAATGGAGAGTTTTTTGCACGCGCCATTTCGTTGATACCAGATAGCGATTAGAGCCACCCCTTACAATGGGCGCGGACTGGATAATTGTGCTATAAGCGGGTGTATCCGGACCGCCAGATGAATTTAGGGGGTTCGGATCATCCGCCTTATAATACCCCTCCCCCTTCTGGTTCTCTTTCTCTCTTTTCCCTCTTGGCTATCGATATCCAACTGATCTTCGATATCGTTTACTTTCTATTGCGACACTCGACAATCCCCAGCACGAATCAAGCAGGAAAGCTTCCCTGAAACGACGTACTTAGGAACTGAACATCAGCAGCACACGAAGACGAACGATAAGACGAGCAAGATGCCAGTGTCGGACGCGATATTGACGCAGATTCTGGGGCAGCTGGAGGCGATGCAGGTCGCGCAGCAGACGATGCAAGCAAAGGTACGTTTCTCGTCTTTCATTCGTTATTCTTGGGGTATGGTTCGACTTTGTAGATGGTCCGATACTCAATTTCTCCTGTACCAAATCCTCGAATAACCTTTCTTCTGTTCTTTGGCTGGATACTGACTGTTATAAAAAAAAACCTCCCTAGCTGGACAGTTTAAATATTCAGAACATTCCTACTTCGCTTCTTGAGCCGACGCCTGTACAAGGAATTCCTGCCCTGGCGACGCCGAGTGCACCGTCTACACCGACTAAATCCACCACCCCTAGCGGCATCGCGCTGCCTCCCGCATCTGGCGATATTGCGGTCTCACCCCCTAGCACGCCTCTGCGAACAACACTGGCGAGTGCCCCACCGGCAGTAGAAAGGATGACAGGCAGCTTGACGGACAAGGAGAGGGAGAAACTCCTGTATCCCGGTCGCGTTAACCTGACAAGTAAGTTCTATCTACCCCTTTCTTTATCTTAAAATCCTTCATATATACCCTCCACTCGCAGCATACCCCGATCAACACGGCATCGCGCCGCACCCGCTCCACTGGGGCGCCGCCGCTGCCAGCGAACGCGGCCCGTCATCTGCTCCCGCCTCCCCTCCTCTATCAAGCAGCGCAACGCCATCGGCGCCCACTCGGGCTCCTACTCCATCTACCGCGCGCTGTCCATCGCCATGGGCACCCTGAGCCCAACGCACAAGCCCGATTACAGCAACACCCAGCCGCCCGTCGACATCCCGCCCAACCCCACCTGGTCCGATCCGTCCAAGATCGTCTCGTTCGACCCCTGGGGCCACCTCGTCCCGTCGGTTTTCAGGAAAGAGATCGAGGAGCTGGGGTTGGACGTGCGGCCGAGCATTGCGGTTACCAAGGCGCATTTGAAGATGAGCGAGCTGGATGATGCGGCGCGGAGGGGCGAGTTGACGGTGGATGGGAGTATCGTGACGCGCAGCCAGCCGTTGAAGAACGTAGATGGCTCGTTGAGCGATGCAGAGCCTGGGGTGGAGGTGTATGTTAGTAAGGCGGCGGTGGAGCCCGTGTGGTATCTTCCTGGTGTTGCTGAGAGGTTTGGCATGTGAGTCATTCTGAATTTGTTCGTTCTTACCTCTGCATACTCATGAACTCAATCATATAGATCCGAGAGTCTCCTTCGAAGGGCGCTGTTTGAGGACACAGGAGGAATGTACCCCGAGCTCATCACCCGCCCCGATGTCAAGGTCTTCTTGCCTCCTATTGGTGGTTTGACCGTATACATCTGTACGTACTTCCTTTCTTGTTCGTATTTCTTCTAAAGATATGGCCTCTATAGTTGGTAACCCGGCGTTTATGTCTGACGAAAGCAAAGAACTTACCCTTCGTGTCCACGACGAGTGTACGCTCTTAATTCTCTTTCTATCGTTCAATTTTCTCTTCTCACACACGGCCAATAGGCAATGGATCCGATGTATTCGGCTCGGATATATGTACATGCAAGCCGTACCTCACTTACGCTATCGAGGAATGTATCAAGGGAGCGCAGAAAGGCAAGTACATGTGCGAGTTGCACTGTTCCACCGTATTTTTGCTAATGAGTTATATTCTCTTCTCAGGCGGTGTTGGTGTCGTCGTCTACTTCCGCAAAGAAGGACGTGCCCTAGGCGAGGTTACCAAGTACGTATATCTTCCCGTCGTCTCCCACCTTTCGTTGACCATCTTCTAACCCTCCAATGTCCACCTCCACTTTAGGTACCTCGTCTACAACCTCCGCAAGCGCGCCGGCGACTCCGCCGACAAGTACTTCAAGTCCACGGAGATGATCGCCGGTGTCAAAGACATGCGTTTCCAGGCCCTAATGCCCGACATCCTGCACTGGCTCGGGATCAAAAAGGTCGATAAGATGGTCTCGATGAGCGATATGAAGTACGACGCGATCGTGAAGAGCGGGATACCGATTTGGAAGCGATATGATATTCCTGGTGCGTCTTTCTTTCTTTGGAGGTCGCATTGTTTCCTGTGATCTGATATTTATATCCACCTGGCGTTAGACCACCTGATCCCACCGGACTCGCGGGTAGAGATCGACGCGAAGATTGCAGCCGGGTACTTTTCGAGCGGGAAACAGGTCACGGAGGCGGACCTTGTCAAGACAGTTGGTAGGACTTGGGAGGAGACGGAGCATTGATTGATGTACGAGTTTCGAGGTTCGACGCTCGCTAGATTTCTTGCCTCTCTCCTCGATGTATAATCACCTGACTCTTGGTCTACTCTGGACGTTCCTTCTTACCTTCTAACTCCCTTCTAATCATCTACTATTGAGAGCTGCCTCGAGGGTGCTGAACGAGTAAGTACTCACTGATGTAGTTGTTCAACTTCGCATATCTGGTTTTGAGTGGCGACCGCTCCCCAAAGCCGCCCTGCGAGTTCAGCTTCTAATTGTCGCTTTCCTTCCGAGCCTGACCACCAACTACCGGTCGTAAGATTGAAGTTTCCTGCATGAAGATCGATATCGGGGTCAAAACGCCTCTGGGGTTCATTGCTTTCTCCGGCACCCTTGACATGTCGAAGGACGCACTGGCGAAAATGGTCGCGCAAGAGATCTGCAGAAGGGAGATAACGTTGCTGTTCATTGGGGTTTCGATAGAATATTTTCCAATGTGGTGAACGATTGGGGTAGCGACCCACAAAGTCATAAATACGGTAGTTGTCCTGCAGAAGAATCGTCATGGTGGATATCCCAAATTACAAGACAAGCTCTTACTTCAGGGTTCACCCCGATGGAGTAGTCGTCGAACATACGATGTTCCGTCGAGGAGCATAAGAAGCCTTGTTGGATGGAGTTGAGCTCGAATCCAGGTCGAATCTGATCGTCCTCGATGAAGCGTTTGTAGTTCAATTCATTCCACTCAAGACAGGTAAGTTGAAATCGGCCTTAATACAACTAAAAAAACTCACAATGTCCGTCTCGCTAAGTGGGAAAATATGGGCAGCTTCAAATCCTGTATAATCTTCACCCGCAACCAAGTCACCCGTAATGCAGCAGCGAGAGTCGCGGGCTCTGACTCGCGTCACGAAATTTGTTTCCTAACCTTTATCAGCGATTTCAGAGTAAACCGTTACCGGAAAACGAACTTGCGGAGTACATGTATAGTTGACGGAGTACGCTCGCGTGCGGGGGACATCTGTGGTGAGGTACACAGGAATCTGTGCAGGTTCTTTAAAATTCATATCAGCCAGCGACACTGAAAAAGAATGATAGAGAACCTCACCAGGGGACGGAGTGCGTATGACGTACCGGCCTGGTTGAAGCTCATTCCCACTGATGGAATCAAGTGCTGCGCCACCAACGGCGCGATTGTTGTCGAATTGGCATGGGTACAGAGCCCATTCGACGGGAATGTAGCAGACTTGGTTGATCCAACCGATGAACGTGGAGATCGCAACGCCTCCATGCTGGAAAAAGCCTGACATGGTATAGTCGATAACGCAGGTAGCAGGAAGCTTCTGCGGAACTCACCAGCCACTTCTGCCCCATTCGAGGAGCTGAACACATGTACGTTACGTCTGGGGATTTGTGCCATAGTGGCAAAGGCAAGGTGGATGTATCGCGGCTGTGCAAAAGCGTCTCATTATGACGTCATTAATATTCGAGATTGAAGATACCAATTGTCCGCAGGTCGATATTGTAGAGAAGCAGCTGCACAGTCTCAATTTAAAAAGGGACTGTGTGTAACAGTGTCTAGTGGCAGCTGGAAAATATAAGTAAAATGTTAGGCTGCGGTCGGCGTAGAAAGCCAGTGGAGCAGTCCAATCTGACCGGACTCGGGATAGCAGAGGCTCGGATACGCGTCGAGCAGGCAGTGCGGTGTCGCGTCGCACGCAATGGCAAGAGGCAAGCAAAGATGGTTCGTCTACGAATGCGGAAGGTGTCTACAAAGGGACGTGCACAGCCTTGATGTTATCTAATCTATCTATCTAATCTAGCCGAGGACTGCCGGACCTCACTACCCCATCAATGACTCTTTCTACAAATTCTAGACATTCGGCGGCGGCTTTATCACTCCTCCTTTCTCTTTTCTTGCCTTGAAATTCGATATGTTCACCAGAGTGTGTCTGGACCAAAGCCTCATTTCGGGGTCAGGTGATTTAATTCTGGTACTAACGCTGAATCAGACTCAGAACTTGAATAATCGACTAGCTGAGGAGTTTTCGCGTCCATTTATCTGTTATCATTGTCAACTTCGTTATAATTCAGGATTTGAATAAAATTTTGGATTCTTTGCCTCCTGGAACTAGTATAAAACTGCGGCGCACGAATTTTAGCAGTCGGTGATGCTACTGAAAGCGAAACATGACCCACGGCTTTCCTTGAAATCTTTCATGATTTCCAGAAATTGCGACCGGATAAGCAAGAACTTGGCTTCTTCGGTTGGTTCTTGTAATATCGCTTTCGGCCAAGCCACTCCATGGGAATACACGAGATAATCGTAGGCGTCCTCATCAATGTTATCACCACGCTCTCTGACCCAGTTATTCATGAATGTCTTGTGCCTCTTGATGACAATATTCCCAACCCGGGCGCGCAAGATGTTTGTAACCGCTGCCGGCCATGCGGTGCTCGTAGCGATCTCCAATGCAGGATAATCCAGAGGTCGAATATTGGCCCTGGGATGGTCGAATATTGGCCCTGGGATGTTTGTTATCACTGCCGTCGCCATAAACATCTGCATCGCGCTCCGCCACCAAATTTTATTGATCGGTCAACCACAGGTTGTGCCCGCATTACCCCATTTTCCAATCGCCGTTGGCCGGCCATGGCGTGGGTGTGACCGCTCCAATACCTCCATGCCAGTTGCACCTGTATTTGGCATACAACTCCAAGGATACTATTTCTCTACTGCTATGACACGCCCAATATTTCTTGACAGTACAGCAGTCATTTGTGGCTAGCATCTAGTGATCACTACTACATGGTTCTGAAGGTTCATTCTAAATTCTATGTATGTACAACTTTTGCTTCCCTCTCTCCCCATTTCGAGCGGAATGCCATCCGTAGGCTCTATGCGACAGATGACCCCAAGCGAACGGAGTACCTCCACTTCCTTGTCGAAATCTCGTTTCTCCTCCGGTCCGCAACTTGAACGAGGAATCGCAAGATAAAGAATGGATAAATACGTGCATATTGAGGACGAGGGTCCAGGGGCTAGCGAGTGGCTCAGAACACGCTCGTTCCTTCTTTTAACCATGGATACGACATCCTTCCCGTTTATGGAGCCTAACTCGAGCGCAGTTAGCCGAGGAAGTAACTCCCCTGTGGCCAACTTCTCCATTGTGCTTGCATGGACGTGGACACTCAGTGGCAGGTGTAGGAAGTTTATATTACGGACAACCGTGAAGAACCTCTCCAACTCGTGGTAAGATGTGTCGCGGTGTCGTCTGTTCGGTGGCGGCGTGTTGGATCCTTGTCGTGAAAAGTCAGACAATCGTAGGTATCGCAAAGACTTGGTCGAGCGGCGAAGAATAGCGATATACATCTCCATATCCCAGTCCTGAAAAACGTCATGCATTTCGATATACAGGCCTCTAAGATTCGGGAAGCGAAGGAGTGCAAAGAGCCGAGGGTCCTGGGTTGGATAGATGAGTCTGAGGCGCAGTGTTTCTAATTTCTTCAGAGTGATTTCCCTAGGTGCGAGTCGAAGTCCAGGGCAAGCGGGTTTATGGAACCTGATCTGAAAGAAAGCGTCACGGAGGGACGACCGCGCTTCGCCTATGATTTTGATAAACACATCGGGCGGCATGGCGGTGGTTCCCATGTCAAGTGCGGTCAACTGCCTCCAAGGTAAACGAAGATCGAAGGGGTGGAGGCCGTTTAGGATGTGCAAGGTGACTTGGCGAATATGTGGAAGTGAACGGAATACCGTGAAGTTCAACCATTGCGCCATTGTGAACGACGAAAGGAGTGTGGGCCCGGTGTTCATAAATGCAATATCGACCGCCTCGAGAACCCGGAAGCGTCCCTCTTGGATATTCAGGAAAGTTTCGATATCTTGGTCATATATAAGACACGTAAGGGATTTGATGCGTTCGGCGTTGGGCCTAATGATCCAGTTGACAATGCTAAAACTCCATCCGCCAGTGACCATATTGAAGTTGAGTGAAAGAGCGTTGTTTCCGCTTCTGAGGAGGCATCGGGAAAAGTGACCAAGTAGAGTCGAAGAGTGCCGAGGAAGGACGGGTGTAAGATAAATGTGGTCCCAAAACGAGGTGGTAGATTGAACGCCATCCCGCCATTGCCTCGAAACTTGACTGAGGATGTATCGAGGCTCTTCTGGCCGGAAGGGTAGGCGTACTGGCTCATTCATGCCAGAGAACACGAGAATGCGCCGGAGAACGTTGTCTGGCACAATGTACGAGTATTGCGAACCTGGCGCTGGCATCGCTAAAATTTCTGCTGCTGGCGTGATGACGAATGCGATGAGAATGCAACGACCTTTAGGTCAAGGTTTGGAGAACGACACCTACCAAGAAATTCCTTCCTGTCTCGTCTTGTAAGGGGGAAAAAGTGGTCAGCATGAGTGCAGAAGGCCAGCTTGGGATGCATCTCACCAGGTTCTTGGATGATAGCTTGATTACGCGTCCCGAAAATCCAGGAGCCGTCTGGCAGGAGGGCGAGGGGTTTTACGGAATGAAATTGGGGGGAAATTTTTAAGCATGGGTCGGGAATGCTTGTATGAAAAAGATTAAACTGAGGAAGGAAGGAGAAAACCCCCCAAAACAGAAGGGCGCAGCTTGTCCGTGTTCAACACGGCAGCCAATCGCCCCAAACAATCGGTATTCCCACAATGAAACCCTCTCGGTTGACCAATAATATTTCTTCCCGACGCATTCAAACCTTGATTTACGGGCCTGGTATTTACTTACATTGCCGTGTCCGTTGCAGGGAAAGTAAAATTTAAGACTCGAGAGTCGAGGCAAGTGAATCTCGTACCTCGTGTGGTCCAGGCAGAAATACGCGAGAGCTAAATATCTTCCCTGGATTGCGGACATTAACCAGAGGAGGCAAAGTGAAAGAAAGCGACACGTCCCTGCTTTCAATGCACGGTTTTGCCTTAATGGAACTGGTTTCAATTGCGGAAAGCTTGTCTGAGGGTCTATTTCTGTTGCCTTGCAAGTGAATACCTGCGCAAATGTTCTATGATACTTCTACGAATACCCTGAATCGTGATATGCCCACCAAATAACGGTAACCATAAGGTCGTTTAGCTCATGCGGCAATATCAGTAGAGGAGGTTCCCCACCCGTATCGCTGAGAAAATGAGATTGGATGGTATTATAATTCCCCCACGACGTGAAAGTAAAAATTATATTCGCGTCTGAGAACATCCTGAACAAGGCGGCCCATGGATTTGTTCGTACAATGTATGTGCATGGCGTGAGTCAATAGTGTCGTCGGGGAGTTCCCAGAAGAACCCTGGTTGCAGGGCAGTGTCTTCGAGATGTCCGTTGGAGAGAAGTGACCAATAAACAACTACTTATCACGCCGTTAGATGAAAAACCGACCCCGGGTCTTGGGAATCTATACGCAAGTTATCTACTATGATTCTGAAGAACGGGCGTAAAAAATATTTACCGGAATAAAAGCCACTCCGAACATTTCGTAAATGATCTGGAAATGACAGACAGGACGAGGCTCGCTCGTAACGGGGGCAAGATGCCGACTTTGACTCACATTTATCCGGTTCCCTCATGTATATGAGTGAATGGTACTTATGTTCATCAATAGTCGACCCGTCTTTGTGAGGACGTACCTATTTATTGATTTTTACAGAAAAGCTCAAATAACCTACATCATATATATGGGCCATGTCTGAGTTCTCGGTACCGACATAGCATGTAGACGTAGGAAACATATCGCAATCCGTGCGTCGTTTCCTGGATTTTGTTTCGGGGCTCTCTGGGGTCAAGTTTGGGAATACAAGTATGAAGGCGATGTCAAGTTGAAAAAGCACACGGTCGTCGGCGTGTGAGCGGCGGGCCGCTCTTTCCCACGCTCTTCCCGCACTGTCAAGTTGTTTCAACAACTTTTGACTGTAACCACCACACTCTTTGCAACTGCTTTCGTGGTACCTACGATTGGTAGCATAATTGCTGGGTCACACCCGTCCTGTCTTTTACTCGGCCTCTGGATCAGATATCTGTGCGTTTCCTTGCCAGCTGCCCTTTGTATGTCGGATCTGACATTTCCTTCAAACAGGTTGTGGGTTGTTCGAGCTCACCACGTCAAATCCTCCATACTTCTGTCCCACTCAACCTAATCATGGCTCCTTCATTGTCATTCAACCTGAAGATATTCCTTGCACTTGGTCTCACCCTAGGCCTGGTTGCTCACACAACGCGCAAGGTATTGACGCAACGAACCTCCCATCATGTGCAACTCCTTGTGCGGAGAATAATGCTGCCCTCGTTGGATGCAAGTTGTACGTGTCTTTTAGACGTGGTACCCATCCCAGAATAATACTTCTTCTCGCTTTTCTATTCTCTTTTGTCCGCAATATATGGACTAATGTTTTGCTTCCAGAACCGATACGACGTGTCTTTGCGCTCATCCGGCTTTCGCGTCAGGCACCATGAAGTGCGCAAGCGCTCCTGGCGTCTGTAGCATTGAGGCTCGAAGCTCAGCTAGCGGAGTTTTAGGGGCAATGTGTGCAGCTCGTACGTCTTTCTTCTAGATACTCCTCTTGTCTCCTTCCCGTCTCCCTGAGCTTCGAGTTTCATCGTCTTCTTTTTGATGCCCACAAATAACACGCTCACAACGCTTCTATCCACAGAACCTTCATCCACGACCTCTGCGTCGTCTCCTGCCTCCGCCTCCTCAAGTGCATCCAGCACCTTAACTGCCACTGTTTCCCCTTCCCATACGACGTCCGCCTCTGTTGTCAGCACCACAACTCGTCGTGTTGCCACACCATCTCCACTCATTCCCCCGCATCTACCCTACCGTCATAATTGGCCCGAGTAGCCCTGTCAACACTGGTATTGGGACTGGGCTGACAACCTCGCAGTCTGGAAGTAGCACGCTCGTCGTCGTACAAACTGTGGTCCTACCGCCGACCTCGAGTCTTTCTGGTGCTGCAGCACGACGCGATGTTGGATTTGGAATTGTTTTACCCATCGTACTGTGCCTGGCTGGCGCCATTCTGTTGTAGCTGCCCCATGTCGATCTGTGGATATCGTTGCGCGTCAACAACACTCCGCAGAACCCATTTTCCTTCCATGGCGTTCACGCTATTCTTTGCTCATTTGAATTTTTCTCCAACCACACCTTGTTCTGTCTGACATCTCATCTCATCCGTCCATCTCACGATCGCTATCTACTGACCCCATCGCCAAGTCCATGACGATGAATTATCCTTCATTCCATCACAAACATCATCACCTCCCACTCCACCTCTTTCTAACCATATACCCTCAAAACATGTCTGGAACGCTCCCAGTTTCTGTACCCCGCGTATGATTACCCCTCCGACCTTGCATATACTTTCTTCAACATCCTTCCACACACTTCATACCACCGGTTCGACTTCTCGTGAGACTTTTGCGTCTCCTCTTGCATCTCAATCTTCTCCATCTTCGGCAATATCTATTACCAACGCAATATCAACAATAGCACAATCGACATTATCAAGTAAATCTATATCATTAGCCGGATTATCTATAGACAACAACGGCAGCAACACCAGCCGTGCGGGGAACGCGAGCCCCGAAGCTTCAGCGCAGCGGCAGCCGAAGTCTCACCCAGTCTTTGCGCTATCGCTTCGGTTGCTGGCGTACGCCTCTCCGTCTCCGTCCTCGTCTCCGTCGTTGCTCGCCATGTTGAGCAAAGCTTCTTGTCGCCTATCATCACCATCTACGGCCTCTGGACCTCCCAACGCTGCCTCAAGTCTCTCCTCACCGTTCGGACTCGGCGTTGGTTTAGGGAAGATCACCATCATGACGCAGGCCGACGTGGGACATGCCGCGCTGAGAGTGGGGGGAAGCGCGTTCAGCGGGATGAAGTTCCTCGGGAGCATGGCTCTGGAGGCTGCAAAGAGCCGCGTGGGACCTGGGCCGGATGGTAGAGTTGGAGCTTTTGTGAGCCGCCCCCTGCGCAGCAGAGAAGATGGTAGGGGTGCAGGAGCGGGGGGAAGTGGGAGGTTCGTGTCGAGGAGCGCGCCGGATAATCCTGGTGCAGGAGCTGATGCCACGCAGATGTTGAGAGAGAGGAGGTATTCGAATACGTCGAATTTTTCTGGGTGGATGTTCCTAATAGCCACGGCACGGGCTCTCCTAACAGTCCGAACCCGCATCTGACCACTGTCGCTCCGCATACGAAGTCTATCGTGGAGAATGGGCACTACATCACAGTCGTTCATCTCTCGCCTCTGCTCTCAGGAACGCAAGGCGCAGCACCAACGAAGATTGACGAATTTAACGCCTCGCGCAGTCAACCTGTTGCCGATCTCCAGTTCTCCAAGGATGGAACAAGCGTGGCCGCTGTTTTGTGGGATGGGCATCCCGTCAGGGTGTTCAAGCTTCCTCCTACGTCTTCTGTAGTGTTTTCAGCGCGTTCTTGGGCGACCGATGAACCAGCCGGGCTTGACGCTCACGGTCGGGGAGGCAGGAGTCGACGTGAAACGCAGGTTTATGACTTGTATCGTGGGCGGACAACGGCGGTCGTTGAAGAACTCGACTAGGCCGGAGATGGGCGCTGGCTTGCTGTTGGAACTCGGAATAGGACGATTCATGTCTTCCCTGTGAATCTTTGTGGTACAAAGTCGGATATTCGGAGTCATATGGAGGGCAAGTTCAGGAATGTTGATGTGATCGTGTGTTTTCTTTTTCTTTGCTTTACTTCTTGCGTGGTGCTTATTTCTGTCTTCGCTTAGGAACCACGCTTGGCCCCGTTGATTAGGTTACGTGGATCTAAGAACGCGAATGCTGAGCGACCGAACGTGCCTCTAGCCTTTACATTCATCTCTCCGTCAGACGTTTTGTCGTCGCCCAACTTGACGTTCCCATTTGCGCCACGTGGTATCACGAATTCGCCGATGTTCTTGCCACCGAAGCTCAAATGCGGAATAAATTACCAGGATGTTCCGATGTTCGACCCCCAGGATGGGATCCTGTCTCTCCGTCGTTTGACAGTCGAGAAGCATTTCGTCAAGGAACGAGATATTAGCGGAGGAGTAGCTGCATCTGTCCAAGCTCTCGGCGTCACCAGCATCTCGTTGCCCGGCATGGGTAACGCTGGGCGGCTCACTTCATCTCCATCGAACAAGGCAAAAGCTACGTCAAGTAAATCACCTACCTCTGCTGGAATTGCCAACCGGCCAATGGAGCTCGCTGATAAAGAGAGTATCGAGGCCACCTGGGACCTGAAACGTGGCCGTGATTGGGTGGAGTTCCTTTCTTGTATTCTTCTACTACCTTAATAAATATACCAAGCTTATGAATGGCCTGATACCTCCGTATGGCAGAGACATCCACAAACTGCAGGCGCTCTACAATCAGAAAACGACCGCAGGTACACTAAACTTCTCCTGTAGTATTATGTAGGCCGCCACCATAAGCAAATGTCTGGCCTTCCTATCCAACCCGCCATCCTTTGGACTCTCCGGACTACGAAGGTAATCATCCAACAACACCTTGATATTTTTCCAGTCCAAAAATCCCAGTACTTCAACCCTGTCCCGCGTAATTCGTTCGCTCAAGAAGGCCTGGAGCGGGGTATATTCGCTTCCGGATCCCCACCCTTGTTGCTTTGGTCGAGTTATCGGCGCATTGTACTGGTCTTTTTTGCGTAGGTAGATTTCCTCTGTAATGTAGGGCTTCACGGCTTGCCTGAGGATCCACTTCTCAGTGAAGAGCCACTGGCCATTTTGGCCTTTGTAGGGCTTAATCTTTAGCGACCTGAGAACAAATATAAATGGACAGATATATAATAAAACGAATGAGAGACTTACGGAGGAACGGCATTCATATACTCGACTAACTTGTGATCCAAGTACGGCTGGCGTCCTTCAACTGAGCTGCACATTTCGGCGCGATCACCCAATTGGTTTAATAGGAGGGGAAGCATCGCATGAGCAGCTGTGTACTAACGTTGAAATTTGAGTGACGCAAAGAAGGTTTAGACAACCAAAACACGTACCAGGGCAGAGTTTAATGAATGCCAATTCCCACTGGCCATCTTTTCTCTGGCCTCCGGACGCAAGCCCTCAGCTATTGTCATCGTAGGGTCGGCCACTTCCAAAGTCTCCAAAACCCGGGGGTGGAACAATTTCTCGGGAGTCGTTGTCGTCGCCCATACTCGCGGAGTGCTAATTCCACCCACCATGGATCGAGACAACTGATGGTCATCGAAGGACATCTCACTGATAGGTATCTGGTCCTGAGCCGGACGTGACCCTTCTATCGCCTTCACCATAGGCTCCAGCTCAGCTGGAGAAGGAAGAGATAGCCCGAGAGAAGAACCAGCTGGATCTGGGGAACGAAGGTAGTCTACCAGGAGGTAGGCATATCCGCCATGAACCTCGTCTGCTCCCTCACCGGTTAGGACAACCTACAGGCATTTCATTTTAGGCAAACAAAAAAATTATGAGAAATTAATGGAAAATCGACCTTGTAACCCTGTTTCCGGATGTGCTCTGACAATATAAATTTCCCAGCGGCATGGAGGGTATGAACTGCCATCTCGCTATGATATACGGTGTGTTCAAATTTTGCGACAAGATCGGCTTCTGTAGGTGTAACCATATGAATTTCAGCTCCAATACTCTCTGCCATTCGTTGTGCGATTGGTCCCTCGTCGAGATCCCTGCGATCTAGTAGGAAAGATGTTAGTTCTCGAACTTTGCGATTAATAAAGTATGTACCAGGGAAAGAGAGAGTAAAGGTAACAATCTTTGCACAAGGACTCTTCTCTTTCAACAGGGCCGAAGCAATACCAGCGATACCGGAACTATCGATCCCTCCACTGAGAGCGACTGCGAGCGGTACATCTGAACGGAGGCGCACACGGACTGCGTCAACGAGACGCTCCCGTACGCCTTGGACAATATCCTCAACCGTGCGTGTTTCGACAGCCTGAGAGTTTGAGTAGGACTGGTCCCAGTAGGGCTGAATCTTCAACTGCCCCATATGTGTAAAAATGAGCTGATGCGCTGGAGGTAGCTGTCAATAAGACGTCAGATGACGAGCCTAGATGTCTTCAGGTGAAAATTTACTTTGTAAACGCCCTTGAATACAGTCCTGTTATCATTGAAATCACCGCCTTCACGGATGCTTTGGACATCCCATTCCGCTTTCCAGCCGAATCCCATAAGGGCTTTCATCTCGCTCGCAATCAAGAGTCGCCCATTGGCCAAGGTGTAGTAAAGTGGCTTGATGCCAAATCGGTCTCTTGCAGCGAAGAGAACCTTGCGACGAGAGTCGTAGAGCACGTAGGCAAATTCCCCGCGAAGGTGATGAACGAGATTGAAGCCGTGAACCTTGTAACTATTACCTCGTCAATATCAGCTTTCCTAAATATGGTAGGAGTCGTTTTCTTACAGGTGAATTACCAACTCGGAGTCAGAGTACGTCTGGAATATTCTTCCTTTCGCCTCTAGCCCCAGACGCAACTTGTCGTAGTCATAAAGTTCGCCGTTAACCACTGCGTGGACATGGCCATCGTCATCATGAAGTGGCTGCTGCCCTCCTTCTACGTCAATAATGGACAATCTAGCATGTGCGAGACCTAATTATAGAGACTGTCGTCAGAGGCGCCGGTTACTCAACCTGACCGATGGAAGGTTACTTACCCAGGCGACCGTCCTTTGAGATGTAAATCCCAGTCGAATCTGGGCCACGATGGCTTAGAAATGAGACGGAAGAGAGGAGTTGAGACTCGATGGTGGCATGGTCTGTAATCTCTCCAGGAGAGACGACGTAACTAGCTGTGATACCGCACATTGTCAATGTAAGAAAATGGAAGACGATGTGGAGTTGATAAACTTTTAGAAGTTACTGAAATACTTCGAAATTGCGGCTTTTTAACAGCTAATGGATGAACTTTGGAGTTATGATGTCCTGAGCGGCATGACCGACCTCACAACGACTGCCGTAGGTCACGGATCATAGAAGCTATGTTCTGCGATGCTTTTCCAATGATACTACCCTCCAATAATAGGAGCAGCGAAGCCAACTTTGACAGAAGGAGATCTTGCACATTGTCAGCGTCTCATATCCATCATGAAGGGTTCGCAGAAGGTATGTTTTGGCGGTGGCCATGGGACTATATGCATATCTGCCAACGTTCATCACCCTGGCCCATACCCGGAAGGACTCATATCCCTGTACCAGGGTAAGTCTGTTCTTTGGAGGATGCGTACAGACGGGCAGCCTGGAAATGCGGGTTACACTTGACAGTTCCTGCTGACAATAAGCAGCAAGTCACAATTTGCTCAAAGGTTTATTAGGATAAATTTTTTGGATTGCAATAGTCAGAGCCTGAGAGTTGAAGACGAACTCTGGTTGAGTTCGAAGAGTCAAGGATCAGGACTAAATATTAATGAATTGAGTTCCGAGAAAATAAAGGCACAAACTGCTCAAGTACACATGGAGATCTCCCACCACGGAGATCTCCCACCACACATCAATCACAATGGTCGATTCAAAATGCCATTTACCTGGCTCTTTCTCTCACTTCCACCCAACTCGATTTCGTCGGCCAACTTTTCTTTTAGAAAGCAACATACAATATTTACCCGGAATTAGGACTTACGCTGCGAATGAACCCTACTACGGCCACACCAACAGGAAGGTGAAGGTGAAACGCGGACTGAGAATGAAGTGTCTAGAATAGTCCAAACCCCAGCTGTCTTCCACGGATGATATCCCAGACTTAGAATCGCTTCGGTTTCCTATGTCGTACCCGCTAGCCGCTTTCGCGTGGTGCCTTATTCAATTCGTCACAAAAAGTTCAGACAAATCGAAAGATATTGGGGTCGAGAGGTTGGGGTTGAGACGGGTCCGGCGTTGCGTTGCTGTGTACCCTCGGTGAGTGTGGGTTCTCAACAAATCCCTTCCCCATGCTCTGGGTTACCTACAGCGGTGGTATTGAACCATGAACGTTGCACTTGTTGCAATCGTGGGCTCGGTCGTTGGTTATCCTGTTCCATAATCTGATCGGGTCACGGGTTGGTGAACTGTATAGAGTCAAATGCTGGGCTGAGGCTCAGAAAACCTGCAGCTGGGGGGTATTCGCTGAGAGACGGCAATTACAGCTCTTTTCTATCGAAATCCATCAGGTACGTTGCATCGCAGGCGGTCATATCCACGACTGTGGAAATGAAATGAAATGAATTTTGGCTGACTACATTACGACCGTGGCATGATTAGATCTATACACGTGATCAGGTAGATAGCAGTTTTCCATCGTTGTCCCGAATCAGCATCTCTCCTTGTCTGTGTCCATCGTGTCCTGCCCAGCAGATCCGCCGTCTCCAACGGAGATCCAGTCGCCCCATTTTCTCCAGTGAAAGTGGTAAGATGGCGGTAAGGAGCTACGATGGTCGTCATTTTCTCTGGTAGAAATCAGGTGGATCTGCCCCGGGTAATGTTAGGTTGATCAGGCTTCAAGCTTCAAGCTTCAGTACTCAGCATCGAGTATGCAAGGAATCGGCTGGCGGTATTCAGAATGGAAAAGACAGTTAACAAATGAATGTTGATGGCCAAAATTGGACGCGAAGGTTGACCGAAGAATGACTTCTGACTTCTGGCTCGAAGCTTTGGTAGCAAAGCTGATAGGCAGGTCTGTTGTCATCAAATGGAACAGTCCAAGGTAGCTGCTCTCGGAGTATGCTCCGGAACATGTCGAGGCAGTGCCGCGCAGTATCGCAATGTGCAGTTTGCATAACTTCTCTCATCTCAGTCAGCTTGCAGTACATACTGTCGATAACTGAATGATTCTGAAAAGGGCCTTCACGGGCTTCCTAATATTGTTGCCACCAGGGGTAGTCGGGGAACGCGGTCAAAGCCGACTCTTCATTGAAATTGCCGTTCGTCCCAAGTCCTGACAGATCCTGTAGAGGACATTACGTCTTCCATAATTCTGTCCATATCCAACGCTACATATCGTCGCAAGGCAAGCCAGGCTAGGAAAAACGTTGTCAGGCAGCAGTGCGCAGTGTGGAGCATTGTTTACTGGCTCCAAAGGTGAACAAAATCACGCGATAGAACGACACCTTAATAGCTGGAACACATACCTAGGCGCAAACTTTCCGACCTCAGTCACGAAGAGACTTCCATTGTGATTGGCATCCTGCAGAATTTTCAGAATAAAGTTGACGAGGAAGACGGTGATGGGCAAGAGGTTGTCGCTGCCTTACAGAAGATTGTCCCCAAATTTAAGGAAGAGGTGAGTTTCGTTCTCACAACATGTCATGTTGACCTCTAAAGTCGCTTAAAAGCATGTCCCATTTTCGGACGCCAACATCTTGTCCCTCACCAAGGCAAATATCACACACATTCGTTGGAGCTCACCAGCGCTAAGGAGGAGGAAGTCTGGGAACTCGGTGGCAAGGCGGCAGCGCCAGAGGAGGAAACCAGGAGGTTCATTGCATACAATATGTATCATTTGACGTCAGTGAGTCCTCAAGGCCTCAGCTTTCTTCGGAAAGTTCTTATTCTGCACTTTAGACTGAAGCGGCTGTCGTGTCCTGATCATTGCAATTTTGATAAATGCGGCTTCGAACCTCAGCACTTCCGCGCTCGGTGCCGCCATGGCGCCCGAGTTTCGAATTCCTGAAACGTCATTAGAGTCGGGTGCGTCAGCTTACGGCGGAGCGCTGATTATTTGATAGCCTTCGGGGAACCATGGGCCATAGGTCTGCATTTTTATGAGCGAGAATGCCTTCACATGTGATGCTTTTCTAGTAGACCTCGTTGTCTGATCGCCGAAGCTTGCATTTACAGATAATGAGATCCACAAATCTCTGTCGTGCTATGAAGCAAAGCCCGACAACGTCCTCAAAGCCCTACCCCAAGTTGTGATGGCAGCAGTCATCCAGTCCCAACGATTCGGGTATTGTAAATTTTCCTCGTCGACATCAGTACTGATTTCTGTCATAGGTTGAGGCGGAGTCGTATCTTGACTGCCGCAAGTCCGCCTGGAATCTGACCTGAGAGGATTGACTTTGGTCCTTGGGTTGCTCCGTGACTGGGTATCTTTCATGCCGATTATCTCAAGCTTTTGACCTCAAATGGCAGATCCAGAACGGGCAGACAAAGCAAATGAAGTTCTGTACTTATGTTGGTCCTCCCGAGGCCACAGGTCAGCTATCTTGTTTCAACTTTTCTGCTAGGCATTGTGTACTTCCCGTCGCCCGAACCTTAATGTCTACTCAAGTGTAATCATAATTTTTTTTTTTCCATTCGAACTACGCTTACATGGCGTCGTTGTTGTCTCCACCTCCGCCGCCGCCTCGCTCTCTCCCACACTAACCCCCCCACGGGATAAGACAAAGAACTTATCATGTTGCAGCGCTTCGCCGATTCGCATGAGGGCGGTGGTTGAACGGGGAGGAGTGGCGCGAGATTCGAATGGCGAAGCTGGGTGGCGTGTTTCTGGTTGGCTATGACTTGTAGAGTACGATAACTTTTTAAGAAATGAACTATCCCCTCAGCGCATCTCATCCTGCAATCCTGGTCCATTCCACACCTTTGCCTGCGACGCGAATCCGGTCCTGAGCTTCCTAGCCTTAGGACAGATTGAACTGCTCCACCGCAGGACGTAATTTATGACTGGTGATGGAAACTGCGTTTGAACTCAAGTCAGTGCCAATGATCGCATGTGCTCTCAAAATTTGGTTTGAGCCCTTGCTCGACGAGGCCCTTGAACGGAAAACTTTTGCTCTACAATTAACAAACAATTAAGTTGGACAGCCTACTCTCAAAACATGGTGGATCTAACTATACACATCACTGTTAACAAAAAGTGAAGACGAAGGGAAAGCCATTCTAAGACTAAGAAAAAGTAACTATTGTATTTCAGAGGTCCTGATTACCGAGTTACGACAAATCGAAGCCAGCGCCAGAATTGATAGCCTGGATAAGCTTTTCGCGCAGCGTCCTTTCGTTGGTGTATCTCGGAAGCTAAATTACCGTATTATGAGTGAAAAACGACAGGCATGAGAGACAAATTTGAAGCCCACTTTAAGAAGATTGACGCAAGTACTCGAAGTGGGAAGCCGGTACTGATCTTCACCCGCGTCACGTATTGAAAAATTCGGCACGAGTTCCTTGAATCCACTGAGAACGGAGAGAAAGATGTCAGAAAATAAGATAAGATATAGTGAACAGAACTACGTACAGAAGAGGTGGTCGGCTGCAGCTAGTCACGAAGCGCAGCAAGGCTCGACGCTGTTCTTGATCGAACGAATTGACGACCTGAACGGCCTTCAGTAAACATGTCAGTAGAGATCCGGAGAAAATAGGGCGTACATTCCAGAACGCCACAATAACTGGATGGTGGTCGTCATAAAGACCTCCGTAATTGGTATGGCCGCGAAGATCATCGAGGTCGATAGGGGAATTGACGCCACCAATGAGGATTTGCACCTCTTGTTGATTGAACATCCTAGAAAGAACCAACGTTGAGCTCTAAATTAATTACGATTAAGCGTCGTGGAAAGACATACCTCAACCACTTCTGATCGATCATCTCCGACAATCCTTCAAAGAATGCGTCGCTCTGTTGCTTGATCTGCTTGCTGAGTCGATAATGCGAAACGAGGTAGATGTAAGTTAGGCGATTCTCCTTCGTGACGGGCACGTTGCTGCCGTCGGGAATGAGGTCTATGCTTTTGGTGTCGCCAAATTCTGCCAACGCAGAATGACCGATTAGCCAATACAGAAGCAGGCCAGGAAGAAGAAAGGTTACCTTCGACAGCCACGGTGAAATTCAAGGAAAGATCTTCCGGGTTTCCATTGTAATGCTTCAAGAAAATGAGACCGTTATACAAGTCGGGATCCAATGAAGACAGATCGTCCAGGAAGCTCTGTCTGCCCAACCACTAGAATGGATAACATTAGAACGAGAAGAGCGCAGAAGAGCTTCTATAGCGACTTACTTTAGCCAGGAAGAATCCGGCAAATGCAACGTCGACCAGAATGCCCTCGTACATAGCCTTTCCCAGGATGCGACCAATGAAGCGATACCAGTTCAAGCTATGGGCTTCAAGAATTGGGTAAATGTCGTCAGTACTCCAGAAGACGAATGATATCCAGATGACTTACGTTCGGTGGCATAGGCATGAGGATTGGGGTACAGCTCATTCTTCTTGTTCGCCAACCACAGCCCGCGATCGGTATCGAACACTTCCTGACACAAAGAGGTGAAGAATTCTTTAAACACGCCTCCGCCGTCGATACCCGCCCTACACGACAAAAAAAAGTAGCATCAGCATCATAAAAGAGAGAGCGGGATACCGTGAACCAAACGTACTCTTCCTGTCCGAACTGATCAATAAACGTAATCTCAATCGGCGCCTTCAAGTCCACCTCTCCCAGCCTGTCGAACCCATCCTGTGCGACCATCCCTCTGCGGACCTGTACTCGTGCTTTTTGGCTCAAACCGAAGGCGTTGTACCGCCTCAGGTTTCCATTTCCACGCGACATCATGTCGTTCATGACGAAGTGGCGGAAGATGGAGACGCGGACTTCGAACGGGATGGCGAAAGGGATGTTGTTGAGAATGCCTAGACGCGGGGACATGGCGGCGATTTGACGCTTGGAGAGGATGCGAGGGGCGTGAGAGTCGGGTTTTGATAGTTGTTGCTCTTCGAGACTGAATAATAGAGATACTGTTAGTGTTGATTGAGATGGATGGTTTAAATCGACGTACACAGCTGCTTCGACGAACGAGTTCATGTCCAGTTGAGATGTTACTAGCCAATGGTCCACTGGAACGAAAGGTTTTCTCGAGCTAAAAGACGTAAACAACATATCAGACACGAAGCTTCAAAAAAGATAAAACCAACGTACTCTCTTGCGTGAATCCCCAACAAGCAGCGCGTCACCTTCTCCCTCACTGTCTCCCAAGAACATCGCACATTCGACGAAATATAGACCTCTTGCATGATAGATTGCTCCTCTCTCAAATAAAGCGTAAACGCGATATTCAGCAGCTGCTTGCTGAACGACACCAGCTCGTCAAGGGTGAGAGGGTTCCGCACCGCGCGTCCCCTGGCGCCGTTCCGAAGAACTCGTCATCGCCCATCGTGAGCAATGCTTGCGAATATAGGTCGGATAGGAATAAGACAGGCGGCCAGTGCGACACATTTGCGGGATCTTGAGGTGTGTTCGTCAAGTTTTTGGCATTATCAAGAATAAAAAGGTGACATACCCATCAGGTTCCCAGAATTCTCCTCTTTGCCCAACGGTGAGCGTCTGACGAGATCCCTATACAATTCGCGGACCAGTCCACCGCCCGTGCTCGCCAAAACCACGTTGAGATCTGTTCCTGAGATGACGGCCAGGAAACTGTAAGAGCGAATAGATATGCGATCAAATGCGGGAACAGGCCAGGCTTTGATTGCGTTGATAATATCAGCGTCGTCAAATGTGACTGGCTGATTATCTTCTCGAGCCGTTTCATTGTCTTGGTGTCGATTGTCGGTGGGGGAGGCGGTGGAGGGAGAGAGATAAATTCGCTGACCACAGATACACGTGTCTGGTGACCATCACTGGAATCGGAATCGTATTCCTCCCGTCCCCACGACGACTTGGGTTTCGTGTTTTTGTGCAACGCCTTGGTCTTGGTGGTATGCCGCGGCTTGAAGATCTCTACGGGGAATTTATTGAAGAGCGATATAGAAAGTTGCAAGTACGTGGTAAAAGCTGGGGACCCGAGGACCTTATACTGGGGGGAGATGAACATGTACATATTGGCCGCGAGGTGGATCTTGGATGCGACAGACGTGGAGTGAGGATGTATGGGATTTGCGGATTTAGGGAGTCTAGAGTCGCCAGCGGCAGTCGTGAGATGAAGCTGGGAAGATGCTCTAGAGGTAATCGATTAGGTAGAAGAGGGATAGTAAATATAGAAACGAAGATGCTGGCGAGTGATTGGGAGTATTGAGGGGACTGCGGTTGGAATGTGGACAGAGGCGCTGTTACGATGTTGAGAATAGGTGGTAAGCTGGTAGATGACTTGGATCCGATGGGCTAGAGAAGAAAATGGATTATTAAGAGAAAGCCACAGATACACGGCCTCCTACAGGGCCCCAATTGGAAAAAGAAAGAGACACGTACTATTCGTTCGATAGCTTGGCTCAAGAGGTCGTATAGCCGATGTTGTAGCAGGTATTCTGTGATAAGGCTACACGTTGGTGGGCCATCGGCGCCTAGCACTTTGATTGCTACGGCATTCGACAACAAGATGTTCAAGACTTCAAGATACGACAAAGCGTTCGGCGACCTGTCGTAGGAAATAAGCATTCCGGAGTATTACAAGGAAAACACATTGGACTTACTGTGGAGAATCCGCCACGGATTGCAAAAGCAGCAGACTAGCCTGCCGTATAAGCACAAGCCAGCTGGTACGCTGCGGACCAACAGCCGGCACAAGCAATTTATCTTTTCAACTCATCAGAACACAATCCACCAACGAATCCAAACCAAAACGAACCTGCACCGAGCTCCAAAATCGCTCGGACCACCTCCCCAGCACCTCATCGTCCCTCCCAATCAGCACGAGACATCGCAGCCCCGTCAACCCATCACATCCGCCTCGAATGCCCTCTCATCTCCGCCTCGCCGCCCGCGCATCGATGACACCCCGATACCACGCCTGGATCCGAATCGCCTTCTCCGTGCGCTCCCTGTGGGCTGCCCGCGCTACCCGCTGAGCCTGCACCCTGTCGAAGATGGCTGCTGGCGTCGCAGCCGAGGACACGCCTCCGAGGTTGATTTTGCGCTTCCACTCGTCCCCGAATGCCGGTAGCATGGTTTGATTTGTGTTGGAGGGGGTACTGGGAGGTAATTGCTGAAAGGATGGTGTTGTATGAAAACAAGTCCAGAGTATGCACTGCAAGGGACAGATGCGTAAGCCTTCTAGCATCAATTGATCATGTGATGCACTATCTAATCTTATCTGTTCCTCGGCTTCGTCATCCGTCCCGGTGATGGAAACCGACCACGGAATGGCGGAGAACCTTCTGGTTTTCTGGTGAGTAGTAACGTAGATGCATGTGGACTCCATAAGCATGAGCAAGAAAACAGTGCTTGTGATATATTTTGACCGGAGTAATGTATGTACGTACATGTGTATATACAACAGAACAGAAGACAGATAGCGATAAAAAGAGGACATACATCGAACATATCTATACAACCCTCCCAAAGCCGAATGGGTAAAAACAGGGTAACCCAAAAGAGCGTGGCGAAAATGGTACACCGCATAAGTCGTAGGGAAAAAAAAGACAGTGTCATTGATCACCCTCAGAAAACAATGGTATTCTCCGCTCCATTCATGCTGGGTCTGGCTTCGTGTTCTGATCTCCCACAACCCCCTCGGGCCCCGCGAGAGGCCTTGGAACACGGATTTATCTCCCAGAAAGTCAACCTGAAGCACGCCGTTGGGTATCAAGTGGGTATTCATCCTACACTCTCCTGGAACGCAAGGGTGATGGCCATACGATCCGTCGCACTCAGCGCCTCGTTCCAATAATGCCTTCCATGGATCGGGGTATGCAGCTGGGCGGTCATCTGGCTGAAGATATCGAAGATAGTGACGCCATTCGGGTGGCTTTGGTGCACATCAATGTACCACGGCAGGCGCGGGTGGAAGAGGCGGAGGAAGGCGAATCCGGGCTGGCATGCCAGTTGTGCAAAGTCGATGTCGTTATGTGGACGATCGAGAGTCAGAAACTCGACCACCTCTGGCGCGAAGGGTTCCTCACGGAGGTCGTAGTAGATTGGGGGGTATGTTGGACGATAGATGAGGAGTGGGTGTATTTCGCGTCGTCCGGGATCGCTCCATTCTACACAAGAATTCGTCAGCATACGTCAACATATGGAGTGAGGACGATGGTTGAAGCACCTATGACATCCGATTTGGGCTTCAACATCTGCGGTAACATTTGCGGGATATACGAAGCAATCCCTTCCCTGCCCGTAAAGTCGGCTCTCCAATCGCGTGGCCTTCTCGCAAGGTTGTTTTCGTCATATAAATCGCCACGAGCATACGCCGGAATGTTGTATGTAGGAATGCTAACCCCGCTTGGATTGCCCCATGACGCCGACCGCTGTAGTGGTGGACGGCGAGGAGAACGGCCCTGCGAGTTCGATCGCTTCATCGACTGCGAATGCCCAATATTGCCCTCGTACCCATAATTATCCCTCTTCTTCTTTTTCCTCGTCACCACGTATCCACTCTGCTGCTGCTGCTGCTGCTGCTGACCATCATACCACCCAGTCGGATGCGCACTCGCCGGCTCATATGGTGTTCCGGGCGGCGGCTGGCCCGTGAAGTATGGGGTCGGTGGATGCGGTTGAGATTGAGGTGGATTAACATAGGCTGAAGGATAGCCAGTGGGGTATGAATTTGGAGTTTGAGGTGTGTACGCGCCCCAGGCTGGCTGAGCAGGAGGCCCCCAGACGGGTGTCCCAGCCACGGGATAGTTGCCATAGGACCAACTCTGGGCACTACTCGGCGCCGTCGGCGATAGAGGCCACGAGGCCGTAGGATAGGGGGTGCCATGAGCAGGCCACTGCGCCGAGCTATCGAAAATCGATTCGACCACATTAGCGAAAGAGTGTGAGAAACAAGTTGACATCCAAAATCGCTCACCTCGGCTGAGGATTACTGTGAAGGCCAGGGAACGCACTGTAAGACCCAGGTTGGCCACCATCAGCTGCACCTTGAGGGGGAGGGTAAAAGGGGGGTTCGAGTCTACCAATGGCGGCATGGTGGGCGAAAACATTCTGGCACGCCTAGATTCAAGATGAGCCTTAGCACGCCCGCTGATGGGAATAATTGTTCAAGGAGGAACAACGAGCTTTATCAAGCAGAGAGAGGGTATAACAGAACAATCGCAACGTGGATTGACTCAGAATGCGTCCATGAGCGCAGCTCTCGAATTGAACTGACGGCTGGAAGGCAGAGAGTGCGCAGAGTTGTGATCTTGCCAACATCGGTATTTACTCTTGTTGTCTAGCACCACCGCCTTGTCTCAAAACAGACAACAGCTCCCATCATCATTATGCAGGCATATGCAGGGCTAATACTTATATCGATAACTGGATTATCTGCGTCCAAGTGCAATTGTCTATCCCGTAATTGTAATTTCCTTGAAATTGTCGCTTGCATGGAAATGGTGGCTTTGGTGCACGTCATGTGTCACGATCCAGACAGCTTGCCTACTGACCATTCGTGAGCGAAGTCAAACACAAGGAAAAAAAGAAAAAATAAAAAAAAAAAAAAAAAAAACAAAAAAACCCCAAACCACATCCACTCGTCGCTGACTCGCAACCCAATCGCGACCACAGTTGTTGCCGCCGATGCAGTCGCAGCGCGATATATATGCTAGAAATTTCATCGACTCCGTTACTATGACACATCACCAAACATCACTGGCTCTGGCTCGGCTGTTGGGAGGCAGTGGAGCAGGGGTAGCGCGCCTAGATTAGATAAGATCAGATCAGGGTACACGACGCTGTCGACGCTTTCCCTGGCATCTGTATCCCGAGAGCGGGCAAATTAAGCATTCGGTGAGCGCAAAAGGTGCATAAAAGTTCAAGTTGTGTAACTACCACACATCCCACTGACGATGGTCTCCTCCCTCACAGATATGGACGACCTCGACCCCTCAAACCTACAAGCCACGATGAATCACGAGTGTGTGACACGACGACGACGACGAAACTTAGACGGCGTTGAGCTGATACTATTCTACTCGAGATGGAGTCGAACAAACCTAACAAGTTGGCTTTCTTGTCTACGCCGACGCCAGGTTCTTATATAGGTCGTCTTGGTCGAGGGTAAGTGGTTTTGTTTAACTTGGAACTTTCAGCTTTATTAAGCGAAATTTACAGCGCTTCTGGTTTTATAACCCGTTCTGATGTCGGTTGTGCGAGAGAAGGCCCTTCAGCAGAAGTAATCACGTAAGTCTTATTTATTCGATTTTCCATAAAATATGTTGTAATCCATCCAGTGAAGCCCAAGCAAAATGAGGCGAAGAAGTCGAACCCGGCCTACGAGCAGGACGACGAAGAAGCCGACAAAATATTTGAAACAATGATGAAGCTATAGATTCCCGCCGTCGCTGAGCCTGGAGATGTGTTCTGTCTGGTTAGTCTCACCACTCCCCCCTCGGTACTTGGATTCCATGGAATTAGTAAGAAGCTACCGTCGTTATTTACCGCAAGACCTCTACGTTTTCCTCAGATATGAGCAACTATTAAGTAGACGGCTACTCGAAGACATGAATCCAATGACCTTGCTCAGTGCCGGGTTCAAGTTAGATCACGGAGAGATTGAATAGCGAGCGGTCACTGTCCGAAGCTACGAGACCAGGAGTAATATGTTTGAAGTAGTTGATCATAGGAATGCGTTAGTCTCCCTCAGTCAGACTAACAAAATTCGTAGTCTTTTTTATGTGTATTGATCGACGACTTATTCATGTGTAGGTACTAGGAATGCGTAGCGTTAGCATTTCTATTCGCGTTGCCACGAGGTCGACATGCGATGCGTATGTTTGGCGACTGGGAACATTGTACGATCATGGCAGATGCACACCCCTCACTTCCTCCACGACCATCCTCCTTCCTCAGACATGGACGGTCGCGACCGCTCCAACTTAGTGGTCGGAAAACAGACAAATTTCTTTTCCAATGCCGATAATACAACAATTGGGACAGGGGCAATGTTCATGGCAGCACAGCACGACGTCAACATCCACTACGCTCATCATCCTGGACAAAGTGGTACGCACAGTTGTCTGTTCGAGTATTTGACAACACTAATTTCAGGCAATTAAATGCATAGGATGGGAAATCCTCCAGCAGAATGTCGCTCCAGGTGCCTTCTACGACGCCGCTGAACGTGGTGATCCTCCAAAATGCCACCCAGATACCCGTCTCGCCATTCTCGCCAAGATTACGGAGTGGATCAAAGATCTTGACAGCCGTCGACAATTCTTCATATGGCTCTACGGCCCTGCTGGTGTAGGGAAATCAGCTATCGCGCAGACGATCGCAGAGATGTGCGCCCGGGAAGCGCTTCTGGCTGCGTCTTTCTTCTTCTCCCGGACCGTTTCTGGGCGCAACAACGAGACGCGCTTCATAGCGTCTGTTGCATATCAGCTTTCACTATCCATCCCAAAAATACGCGAGCGCGTCATTACTGCCGTGGAGCAAGATCCCATGATTTTCTCGCGCACCGTCATCACTCAGATGCGAGTGTTGGTAGTGGAACCCCTCAATGAAGCCACCAAAGACGAAGAGCTGGATTGTCAAGCTTTGTCGGTCCGACCCGGATTTGTTGTGGTAGATGGTCTAGACGAATGCCACGACGACACAGCCCAGACCGCAATTCTCGACGCCCTCGCAGACTCCGTAACCCAATTACATTTTCCTCTCATCTTCCTCGTCGCCAGCCGCCCGGAATATGCAATCCGTCGCGCGTTTAACACAGAACCCCTGCAGTCTGTCATGCAAGGATTAGCGCTAGACGACAATTATCAATCGGACGAGGATATACGTACTTTCCTACGCTCGAAATTCAAAGATATCAGACGTTTTCATCCCGCAGGAGGTGACCTTCCTCCAGGATGGCCGCCAGAAGAAGACACAGAATACTTGGTCGAAAAATCTTCGGGACAATTCATTTACGCGGCGACGGTGGGCAAGTACATCGAGTCCCCAAAACACAACCCCCCAAAACGATTGAAAGTTATCCTTGGATTGTCCAGTCCTGGGAAGGAGACTCCGTTCTCTGAACTAGACGGCTTATACCGTTTGATCCTCTCGTCAGTGGATGATATTCAGAGAGTTATGGAGATTTTGACATTGCTGATCTTGAGCCGTGGCGAATGTTATCTTCCTCTGACTGTCGGATTCGTCGAGGTATTCCTCGGATATGACCCTGGGGACGTGAGGACAGCGCTGACGGACATGCATGCTCTGATACAAGTCCATCCACCAGGAGATGACACCAACAACCTCCGTATCTATCACGCGTCTTTGCACGACTTCCTTATGGATCGTTCACGTTCCGGGGATTTTTTCCTAAATGCAAAAACGGGTCATACCAATCTTGCAAGGCATTGCGTCAGATCCCTTGCAAAAATCCCTCAATCAAGTACTGCCCCCACGATTCTTCGTGACATAATCCGTGGATTCATTGGCCATATCATACAGTCGGGTCTCACCGATGAACTAGCGAATGACCTGGAACATTTCAGTCCGGAGACCTCATTTCGGGCGTTATCCTTCTTAATATGGTTTAATCAACCTTGGAGTCGTTTCTTTGAATTCCTGCGGGACCAGGTATGTACTCATCTCTACATGCAGAATTTACAGACAATCGATATCGATGACGCTTCATTAAAATAGGCCTCTACTATCTCTGAGAAAAAATTATTCCTTCGCCTGCGAAATGAATATGACAAATGTATTCTGAATCTGCTTGAAAAATATCCGAATGAAATACGATGCTGCATTCTGGCCATCTTCAGTGTGCCTGATCATGCCGGCACATACATTCAAGACATTTTCAACATCTTGGTGCACGGCATGGATATCACGTCTTCCCACTTCTTCCGCATTTTGGAACTCGACAAAACCTTGCTCTTCTTCTCGGAGTGGCCAACTTTGATAAACAGGGAACAGAACTATCAGCTTCGAGAACTTTTTCAAGACCCGTCTCGTGCCGGGCCCTATTCCGCGGATGGATCTAATTGTGCAAAACTAGTACGCCAATTAGTAGAGTGCCTCTATCAACAGTAAATCAAATTCCATCCTCTCTCCGTTCAAAGTTTGTGTGACGCTGAGCATTATTTATCTTAGACGGTCCGAAGGGAGATCCCTTGAAATCCGCGACTTGGCAACCCGCGCGCCCCGATACGACAAACTAATCCTTCGACTGGAGTATCCTTCGTTGAAGTACATTCCCGAGCTTCTTGCAGCCTCTTCGAAGGATCCCAACCTAGCTATCTTCCTCAGAGATCGTGTGCTTCAGTACCACAGCGATGACACAATTGCCGACGGTAGACAGGCGGTAGGCATCGCTAGCCTGAAGTATGTAAAGGTCAGTCTCCCCTTCGTATGCATAACGAACGACATCTTGGCGACCCATCCAATTTGCCGTTCACTATCTCGTTTTATTCTCTGTGTAGGAGTGTCACATCCCGTACCTGGAGCATGAGCATGATCCAGAGTGTGACATATGCATCATATGCGAATCCCTCGCCGAATCGCAGAGCATTATAGGCACAACATTTGAAGACGGTGATAATCCCAAGAACGTGCTCGCTGCCGCCCAACTTCGTTCACTCAGAAAGCGCCTTCTTGAGGCGTCTCTGCTGCAGGAAAAAGAAACAAAGGTGAGCTCAGCTCGGAATATTCGACCTTGTTCATTGGATATGACTGCTTACTTAATTTAAATTGTGTTTGTCTTTCAGACCTCTTGATTCCATGTGGCGTATCAGTAGCGTTATAGCCCGCAGTACTTCGAGAACAATACAGACCAGCAACTATGGGCGCAATCATTAGGTAGCGTCAGAGGCTCGACAGAAAGTATAGCAAGTCCGGAGGGAATAGAGAAATGTTATCGGTCATACGCTTGTGTGTCTTCCAAGAATATTCTTCTAGACCCAGGTGGTGACGTCAGCCCAGCTGATCAAATTATGTGCAAGGCAGGCCCTGTACAGTACGTAGTGACGTAGCCCTATCCAAGGTAAGTCCGGAATTATCTGCCCCTCTGAGGCGAGCGTCGAGAAGATTTACACTACGTGGAAACTATACAGAGAGTTCGAGAGCGGCGTAGACGTCATGCGGGGTTACCCGTGCGCCGACCTCAAGGGTCACTGCGGACATCAGTGCAAACTGTTCTGCACACCAGTAAACGATAGCGGAAGATCAAGGAGTCTGATGTTCTGAATCCTAACGTCTATCGAGAAACATCAAGCAGCGTTACTAACCCAGTTATGCCAGTGGTAAGGTTGTCAAACCCACAGACATAACGTGCGAATCAAAGTCATCTTAAATCGAGGATGAAGAACAACAGTTCTGAATTAGTACACGATGACGCATCGCCCTCCACAAGAAGTCAGAATGCAGAGTCCGGAAGCTCCGTATTTTTAGTGTTGAACGTTGAACAGCCGAGGACAAGGATGCCGAGTACGGATAGCAAATAAAGCTCGCGCCCAATAAAGTCCATAAGGTATTTGAGGCTGTTGTAGCGCCCATAAATAGCTCACGAAAGCATTTGTCCTTGTGAACGGTACCGTGAGTGGGAGGAGATTTTAGAGCGATGAATGCGATGCAGTCACGGAGCATCGCCGAGAACTGCGCCGCATAAGAACTTGCCGCAGAGGTGGTCATAATATCTCGTGGAAAACCTTAAGACGAGACAGGATTTTCAGACGACGTAGGCAAAAGTATGAACAAGTACAATGGCAGATCTGAGACGAGTTGTGATTTCGTCATATGGTGGCAGTGGCAACGGCGAGAAGGCGTCGAAAATGGTTTTGAATGTCAGTTTCCTGCAATATGATTTCAATGGCTTTTCGAGATTAGGACGAGCGAGTCTGAGAATCGTGTTTTACATGCTGACCCAAGCCTAGCCAAGCGGGTAAGTCCGATGTTCCAGATGATTCATCTCACCACGGTAGTTTGTCAGGAACATCGAAACTGAGTGGGTACTGACAAAAATTGTCGCCTGTCGAATGTCATGAGTAAGGAATGTGGGGTTGGGGTATAAAAGAGCCGCAAGAGTCCGCGCCGCGAACGGACTCGGAAAAACCATCAGAACAAATTACGTAACCATCGGTGTTGCACAAGACTGGCACTGGCCACTCTCCGCTTTTCTCTCTCTCACATCTACCACCTTCAACAATGGCCACAAATTCGTCTCCAGATTCCCTTCGTCGTATGTCTTTTCTCTGTAAATGTTCTTTAGTACTTTCTAACGCCAATTTCATCGATTTTACAGCCACAGTCCCAATGTCGCCACCGCAGCCCATCGACCTGAAGCATATGACTTCAGCGACGGCCCTCATCTCGCCATCGAGAGACCATCGTTCAGGAAACAGGACATCTCAGCACCTAAGGACAACGGATGCTCGATTAGGCTCTCGTTCTCCCAACTCAATCCCATCGTCCCCCACATCCGTGTACGCTTTGTTTATTGTTTACTTCCATCTTTTCCTCTAACTTTTGTTCGTCTGCAGCCGTTCTTCTTCATCCGCCATCTTCGAACGAGACATCGAACCTATCGTGCCACCATCACCTCCAAGCACCCACCATCACCCAACAAACCCCCACAGAATTCCGCGTGCGAAAGGTACCGAGCAACTCGAACAATCGGTGCCATCCGTCCTTGATAGTGCAGCTTCCATCCTCACTGGCCTCGAAGATGTCGACGTAGCGGAGCAAGTGGCCGTAGTCGCCCCTGCCTCATCCACCTTCGACGCCATGGGGCGCAGCAGTGGATTTGCCAGCCCCATCGGCAGCTTTCGCAGTCGCAGCCCAAGCCCTCTCGGATCAAGAGCAGGCGCGGGTCAAGCTCGGGCAGAACTTTTGCTCAGTATTCCCCACCCCAATCAGCCTCCTCATACTATTTCCTCTCCCACCTCCGTTCTTGGCTTGCAGAACATGACCTCCCCCACAACATCACCCCCTGCCACGTCGTCTGGCTCCACTGGTTCGCCATCACGACCTCAAATCAAGCCAGCCGATGCTTCGGTCACGATCAGCCAGGTTTCTATTGGCAACAACAATATCACTGGCGATGTTTCTACTGGTGGTGCACCTTCTATCGTCACATCCGTTCCGGATTATGCATCTATCACCTCTTCTGTTGATGCCTCAGAGGACTCGTCGCCCATCACGACCACCCAGGAACACCCTCCCAACCACCTTGCGTCCCCCGGATTATCACCACTGTACACCACCTCCGCCCTCGCGTCACCCCAAAGCCTCATCTCCTCCCCAATCGCCTCCCCATCGTCGGCCGCCAACAACCTCTCGCACCCGCCTTCGCCCGTACACGTCGCGAAGAAACGCCTCTCCTTCATGTCGTACTCGGACCTCATCTCATCGACCCCAGCGACGATGCAGACTCTGTCCTCGCTGACCACCTGCGCGTCCACCGCGGAGCCTCCGCCCCACATCCCTAGCGTAAGCGGGCTGAACATCGCCAGCGCGATGCAGGCGCAGCAGCAATCGAACAGCGCCACGCCCAGCCTCCACGGGTTCTCGCTCGTCCCCACCGGGGGCCTAACTCATGCAGGCAAGAGGGATAGTATCGCCATGCTGGATAACCTCGGCGGCGAGTGGGAGAGACAGGGCCTTGGGCGCGGGTTGGAGGAGCGCTTGGAGGCGCTGGTGCTGCCTAACGCAGGTTCGGCCGTGTCTGTCGCGCAGCCTGTGGCTGGCGGCAAAGCCTGAGCGAGAGTCGGTTTTTTATTTCTTCGTTTCCTCAACTTTTACGGTATGCGTTCATGTTTTATTTCTTTCTTTTTGGTCCCGTTTACGTTACAGGCTCCCATCCCTTTATCTCGCACCGTGGAAATAATCGTATCATCATGGAACTCTCAAACTCGTATTCGCCAGGCGCTCCGTCCCTTCCTCCCTCTACCTACCTCTCCATGCAACATGCTTCATCTGTTGGCCTTCCTATTTTATTACACATCACACTAATCCCTCGACGGCTTTCTCTCTCTCTCTACCTCAATATTTAACCTCGATATCGCTACAATTCAACGTCGTGGTTCTCCTCATGAAAGCTTTTTTGGCACCCATCCCATCCATAACAACACAAATCCATCGAACTCCAATCGAACTGTATGATATTAATGTCCGTTGCACTTTCCTGATTCCTTCTTAGTATTAGTATTACGTGTGCGTATGTGTTTTTCGTATCACCAGTGACACCATAACGACCTTCCACATAAATGCACTGGCAATTTGCGTTGCGTTTTTGACGACCGCATGATTAATTCCCTTTGTCCGGGTTACATATTCTTTTCTATTTAGTTACGTGCTCGTTATTTCGGTTACTATCAATAAGAACAATGTGTATACAATGGTATCTGCTGCGGGGTCTGCATGGTCACTCGATATATAAATTGCGACTCGTGAACGTTGAAAAGGCTCATCGTACATATGGGATCTGCAATGGTTATAATACTTAGGACGTCCATTGAGTCGGTTATGCAGACTATTTTGGGTAACGGGTAAGGAAGCGGAGGTCCGCAACATCACATGAGGGTCCGAGTCAGTAAAATAAGCGTCCCTCAAACGATAGTATAAGAGGACAGTGGCGGCGGTGTGATAACGTCTTCGGTCTATCTCAACAATGTCGGCGGCAGAAACTTATGAGAAGACTCCTCGCAGCACCGTGAATCGGTTGAAACAGAGAGGTCAGCGTCTCAGTGAACTTCGGGCCGATCACACCATGCTAACCGACTCGTATTCTAAGCTGTTTATGACCACGACACCATCCACAACATCATCAATGCAGCCCCCGTTGCCCATGTTTCGTTCAACCCAACTTCTCTGGATGACGATCCGTTCCCCACCATCCTCCCCATGCTAGCAAGTGCGGCCTCGTTTACGGCTCCAGGAACAGAAGAAACGTCACCAGTTGCCATATACCTCCACGGCCACGTCTCTTCTCGGTTCATGCGGCTGCCAACGACAAAGGAGGATGATGGCCTTCCGGGAACTCCAATATGCGTTACAGCCACATTGTTCGACGGCGTCGTGCTTTCCCTCACACCATTCAATCACAGCTGCAACTACCGTAGCGCCGTCGTCCATGGGTGGGCTAATCTCGTCACGGATCCAGAAGAGAAGTTGTACGCCTTGAAACTGATAACGAACAACCTCGTACCCGATAGATGGGACAATGCGCGCGTGCCTCCGACAGAGGCTGAGATGAAGAGCACTTCAGTCCTACGCGTCGATATCGCCAGCGCCAGTGCGAAGATTAGAGCCTATGCCCCAGGGAATGATAAGGCGGATCTGGACGACGACAAGTTGAGGCAGCGCGTATGGACGGGTGTGGTGCCTTCGGCGCAGATTTATGGAGAGCCTATTCCAGGCCCGGACAACCTCGTGAAGACTCTGCCCAAGTACATTGGGGAGTGGGTGGAAGACGGGAGCAGGAGTAGGGAAGATTATACTCGTCACGTCGCCTCGTTGCCTGGGCCTAAAAAGTCGTAAATAGCCTGCATTCCACCGTTTCCTGGAGATTAGATAAAATCCTGCTGGAGTCTTTGCTGAAACACATGGTGGGAATTTAGACCGTATCTCTACTTTCCGGAAATGGCGAATTTAATCTTCCACATCTGGGCCTCAGATAAGTAGCGAAACCAGCTTTCGTGGGGTAAACCTCCGTGACCGTTCCTAACCTCCTTGACCCTCCTATACCAGCATTAGAGCGGCACCCGATTTTCTGACGAACACCATGGCAAACCACGAACGATCGATTTCTCGCGGTCGCGATGCCTTCGTACGTTTAATTATATGTTTTATATCTGTACTCCAGGCAGCTGTTACCTATATTAGTTCCTAGACATCCACAGGCAGAGTCCGCCAGCAATCTATCTCTCGCGATGCGTGGCGCGACTTCATCCTCAACAATGTCTCTACCACCCGTGACAAAGAACCTGTAATAACTCAATTCAGTCGAGGGTTCGTTTGCCTCTTATCTCATCCTTTCGGAATGCTTGTCTCCGTCCTCATATCGGCAGATATTTTTGATTGATTTTTGACTGCAGGAAATCTTCAGGTGAGTTCGTTACACGTTAAGCGTGCTGTACTTGCAGCAGAGTCGTTGGTACCATACGTCGAGTGTCCAGCCTGTCTTTCTGCCTACAAATACTTACTAAGTCCTTCTGGATGGCAGTCCGCTTATTTCCGCTTTCCTTCTTTTCCACAGAGTAGAGGGAAACATGGACTTTGGCCCGCGTCATCGAGTGCGGTCTCAAGGATATAAAGTACGTAAAAGATATTTTGCACATCGAAAATAGAATCAAAAGGAAGGCGGCCCTGCCGAAGTTTTGAATGAACATAGTCTGACGGTATGTCGATATCGTACAATACATGCTGGGGTAAGCCATAGACCTATTCTATTACTAGGATATACATCGTCGTGATCACCAAGTCGGCTGGAAGATACCACGGCTCCCAAACCATTTTCCTTGCAACTATTGAGATCGACGTGAGACCAAGAGCTCAAGAAGAGGTGCAATGGCTTACCATGAAGTTCCAGTACGCTGCAGGGAAAATGTCCTGTTAAATGTGTCAGCGATAACGAACTTAGATGCCAAGGATGAGCCTCCCACCTTCTTCAAGTAATAGAATAGTCTACACAAATGTCACTTAAACATGGCACGGCAAAACTGACAGAAGAAGTGCATACCTTTGACTCTTGCCTTGGTCCATCAAAGCAGAGAACGTTTCTTTGGGTTCCCCTCCGTACTTGAACTCGGCAAGCATCAGCTCTCCGTATCCAGTCAACAGCTGCTCATCGATCAGAACATGAATCTAAACCGACAGGCGGACGACGTACTGGGCAACTCGTGTATCCATCATAGGTAGCCTTTCCGACTTTCCCCGAGTCCATAAATGAGAACAGGTTTTCGGTCAGCACGGGAGCTTGGGAGGTGATCGCAGCTATAGTTTTCGACGTCGGCAGAGAAGAGCAATCCCCAAGAGCGAAGACATTGCTGAACCGAGGATCTGTATGCTGCAGAATATACTGATCAACTGACACCCAGCCAGTGGCATCCGCAATCGGTGATCCCTTAATGAAGTCCAAAGGACCCATTGGGGGTGTGACGTGCAGCATGGTGTATTCGGCCTTGACGAGATTGCCTTCTGCGTTTTTGAACGTGGCCTGACGGTTTTCCGGATCAACGGCGACGAGGTTGTGTTGGAAGTGACCACCAACGCCTCGTTGCTCACGAAGCTCGTTCAGCGCGTCGGAATACTTCTTTACACTGAACATCGTCGGCATTCCAGTGTAGAAGTCGACCTTGACGTCTCCGAAACGACCCGTTCGTCGTAATCGGTCCCAGGCCATCCACATTATTTTCTGGGGTGCTTGAAAGACGTCAGCGCCAGATGCACGCGATACAGGACCGAGCACTCACCTCCAGCACATTTTACGACTCCAGCAGGCTGTGTGAAGATAGCGTTGCCGGACTTGATTTTTTCGATTTCTCGCCACGTTTTGTCGCACGTCTCGTACGAATAGATCGAAGCGACTCCGGAGTTGGGGTCAGCAAGAGCCTCGGGGAGCCCTTCGATCGCGTTCCAGTTGATCTGCAGGCCGGCTGCGACCACGAGAGTATCGTACTTAATATCACTCCCTGAAGCTGTCGTAAGAGACGAGGATTCCGGAGAGAATGATTTGACGTTTTCGGAAATGTGGGAGATGTGTTGGGGGATGACGGAATTGAGAGGACGACGAGTCCCCTCCTTTTGGCGTATTCCTGAGCTGACGAGTGTCCTGAAAACGAAGCTGCGTTGGTTCTGGTCTCAATCCATGCTAAGAAATCGGGACATACCAGCCAGGCTGTGAAGATGAAAACGATCGGTCAATGGAATGGTGAATGTATTGAACGAGCATACCTGATAATAATGGTATTGGTTGGCATCGACGATGGCGATGTCACCAGGGTTCAGCGCCTTTCCAGCTTGTTTGAACCGATTATATATCTGGCTGGCGACAGTAATACCTGCACTCCCTGTTCAAAAGACATATGGTGTTAGCGTTATGAAATCATAAAGGACTGGATAGTTGACTTGCCTCCACCGACGACGACGACCTTGTATTTGCTCGCAGTATTTGAGCTGGAATGACGGATGAGACTCTTGGAGAGAGTGGCGGCGTTCGTACGATGAAGGGAAAGCATTTTGGACCTAAAGTTACAACGAGGGTTCCTTTTCTATTCGGACTGCATGGGTGGGGCTAGAGATCAACAGCAAAATTTGGCGCCGGAGTTTGTGACGATCATTGGTCGATCACTTCGCCAAGCGGTATATCACGTGGGATCGAGGCAGAACTTAGTAATGCATTGGTTTGTCACCAAGCCTTATTGACTGTGTTCCAGACTGTGTCAATTCCGAAATCTGTGCACCCAGCACCTTCTTCAAATCATAGAACATTTGGCGATTCCGAATACATGACCCTGACAGAACCAGCCATTCGGAATGTTGTTCGAACCAGGTTCAACCTGGAACCTCTTGAAGTTGAGTAGTGCTCGGCTTTGTCCTCGATATCGGATAAGTAAGTGTCATCAAGTCACTCGAAAATTTGCTTCATATGACCGGATTACGGAGACATTCTCTGTCTCCATAAAGCTCCTTTCGCTTCTACATCCTCTTCCTTCGCTTCTAAGTTCTTCATAGTACGTGCCCTGCTCTTCCTCCGGTATACTAGCAATGTTGTCTGCTCTTCGTTCCAGTCTCTATCGAACATCATTCCAAATTCGTGCCGCTTCATCTCCCAGCGCCCGACCTCTCGAATGCATTTCACACATCCCCCAACCTCCGAAAAGCAGACGAACGTTCGCGACCGTGGTACCACAGCCCGGAGTTAACTGCGCTGACCATTTCCGTGCATTCACTGGAACACCACAAATCTACTCCTTCTGGGAAAAGCGAACATGCTCATGGTGCGCCTTCAAACGAACCTCCCTTCTCGCTAAACTCACTGTCTCTCTACAGGCAGTACGTCGTTGCTGACCCAGTCTCACTGGAAGCCGTAATCATCGACCCCGTGCTTGACTACGACAACGCCAATGGAGCCATTTCCACGGAAACAGCAGACTGTATCCTCGATTTCATCAACGAAAGGGGACTCAAGATCAAGCGTATCCTGTGAGTCCTCCCTCGCAATGTAGATCGTTTCAACTTCGTATAACCGCATTTCTTGTCAGTGAGACCCATGCACACGCAGACCATCTCACAGCGTCGCAGTACTTGAAGTCCAAGCTTCCGGAAAACGTTCCTCTCTGCATCGGAAAGCGCATCACCCAGGTCCAAAAGACCTTTGGGCCCAAGTACGGCGTGGACCCCGCAGAGCTGGAGCAGTCGTTCGATGTGTACCTCGAGGACAACGAAGTGTTCAAGCTTGGGGACCTTTCGTGCCAGGTTATGCATCTTCCTGGGCACACACCCGACCATGTCGGGTACCTTGTGGGTCAGGCCGTCTTTACTGGCGACTCGGTCTTCCCGGTGAGCGCGAAGCGTCGTTATGCAATTCTCTCCTGTGTTGACTCTGCCTCGTTTTAGCCGGACGTTGGCTCTGCTCGAGCAGATTTCCCAGGTGGTAATGCGAAGGAGTTGTATAAGGTGAGTTGGCATCGATTCATTCGAGTCTTCTCATTCGTTCCGTTTGTTCTGACACGAACCTGGCAGTCATTGCGGAGGCTCCTCTCCTTACCAGACGACTACCAGATCTTTGTTGGCCACGACTACCCTCCCGAAGGCCGTGACCCGATGTGCGTATCCACCGTTGATGAGCACAAATCGACGAATAAGCATATAAATTCGGCCATCGATGAATCAACCTTCGTCAAGATTAGGGAGGAGAGGGATGCATCCCTTGCTGCACCACGTCTGTTGCATCCTTCGCTGCAGGTCAATATCCGTGGGGGCAGAGTACCGGAGAACTTATTAAAGAAGTAGGGTTGTGACAGGGTGTTGTAGATTAAATATCATTCGTTTGCATTTGTCGCGTTGTATATGTAACTAAATAGGCTCTGTAAGAATGCGTAAACCAATAACGTTGAATTCGAATCCTTATAGGACTTGTATATATCCGTGCACGGATCCCCTCAAAAAACTCGAGTGAGGCATTATGAAAGAGTCAGAGCATGAGGCAAATAAGGGGAGTAAGGGAAGAATGGCAGTCGTAGAAGTAAAATTTCTGCAAGAAGTCAAACGGAAGAAGAAAAGGTACATATAACCGATTGTATAATATAGTGCTACAGCCTACCGTCCGCCTGCAACGACCAACACGATGAAGGGTATAATCGCCAGAGAAGAAAGGACGAACGTTTTAAAAGCGACACGCTTCCTGGCCGTTGGGAAGACGCCACGGATAAAGGCCGTTTGTATGGCGAATTAACGGAATGAGCCTTATGGTTGAAGTCAGGCCTACAACAAGACGCGACAGAAATAAATACGAAAGCCACACCTATTGCAAGTATTATGAACGCAATCACAACACTTGTTGCCCTTATTGGGCGGGAAAACTTCTCCAGCCGTTTTCCTGAGCTGGGTTTTGTATGCGTTAATTCTGAGATAGTAAAGTGATGGACCAGGGCTGTGAAGAGGTCGCTCAGCGATTTGTGAGTCCGTACTACAAGTGAAGGCGACTAACCAACACCCATGGAAGCCAAAACAAGGCTTGTCCTCGTGTACGATAGTAATGTCCTTTCACCAGCAAACAGAACTGGAGTAACTTCCGCCGGCCGTCGAGGAAAGCGGGGCGGAAGCGAGCGAGAGGCGCTTTTGAAGGCAGGGAAGGGAGGAATGGAAGAAGAGTTCGCTATATGAAAATAACGACAGATTAGTATGCGATGATATCAAGGAATGCGAAAAAAAAGATAAGATTGGGCAAGAGAGAGATGATCTGATACAGAAAAATGTCGTAGGAAAAGAACGCACTGGCAAAGTCCTCCTCAACTTTTCATGAAGTTCAAAAGCGGTATACCGCTTCAGGATGTGCATCGTGCTACCCTCTCGCGTCACAATTGCACAGTCGTCAGTCGTACGCCACATATGGCCCGACTCCTTTGCCTGGTTTCCCAGCCCCATCACCGACCGTAGTCCATCCAGAAATACGCACGTCTTGAGCGAAGAGTTGGGAAACGTAAGAGTTGGGAAACGTGAGATGATGATGAGTTTCCTGTTGTCAGCCAGGAATATATCGGCGGAGAAGATGGATTCGGGAGGCAGGGAACGTGGAGGTGGAGGAGCAGTCTCGATTTGGAGAGCTCATACGGATGGCTTTGGCCTGTAGGCCGTGCGCGTGAACCGTGGTATACAGGCGTATTAGTTCGAGAGAACTACATGAGGGTGACGTTAGATACGTTGGATTGAGGAGAACGAAGGCCAACCACGTACCTCATCAGTTTCATCCTTATAAGTCCTGCAATGTTCATCGTAAGAGTCTCGATTCCTCCTCGACGGTGATACCATCCGCATTCGTTGTTTTGGGTATGAGTTCGAGCTTAGCGGTGTGTGCGAAGGGGTGTACTGGGTCAGCTTGTGGCTGAAGTTCCGGCTCCGATGCCCGTTGGGCTTCCTGGATGGTTGAGGTGTAAGATTGGGTTGGGGGGAGGAAGCAGAGGCGGAACCGCTGGCTGAGGCGGTGGAGACATAGGCAGTGGCGCTTGGTGCTCGAGGGCGCAGTTTCAGGGTGTTGCTCTTTGACCCATCCGCCCCTATAAGCGGTCAATTTGGCTTATCGGTATCGCTTTTCATGTACTCAACACTCTCCATTACTTTGGTGTCCAGTGGCGCAGGACAAGGCGTAAATACGCGGAACAGGCCCTGAACGTGGGTTTATAGATCTTTTCGTCAGTTGAGATGAATAAAGTGGGGGAACATATGGTCAGTGAGATAGGGACATAAATGATAACATTCGCATGATAGTCCAAGTCGAACTAGACATACGGAAAAAAGGTTTGGAGACAATGCTGACCAATCACTTATGACACATCGGCCCGGCAATCCGCCGCAACCCTGCAGCGGTCCTCTCCACTAACTGTCAAACTCTCCTTTGGTTGATCGCTTCGATATTAGATTTTCGACTTTCAGGCTTTAAATGTGGAATCGGGGCTTGCGGTAGTCTTCATATTGAATGAGTCTTGTCATATTACTTACAAGCTACAGTAGATCACTACATATTCCCCAAGTATTCCCAGGACCCAGCGTAGGTTTTCCTCAACTTTCGAACCAAGTTCGTTGGGAAACTTGTGTTAACATCGTCAGAAATCACACATAAAGGGCATTTACAGATATAAATTGCGTGATATAATCTCCCAAAGAGCTTAGAGCCGCGAAAATGTATGGCGGACGCAAATCAGGATTCAGGATGCATTAGTATCTAAGTTCTCCTGTGGCTGACAGGCTTAAGGGAATAGAGCCGCGAAAACCTGTATGGCTGACGCAAATAAGGATTCAGGATGCATTGCCATCAGTAAGTATTGTGTTTCTCCTGTGGTTGACAGGCTTACAGAGCCGCGAAAACATGTATGGCTGACGCAAATCAGGATTCAGGACGCATTAGTATTTTGTTTCTCCTGTGGCTGACAGGCTCAAGGGAACAAGGAACAGTTATATAAGTATCCCTCCGAGTTAATCTTGCATCCTGCGCTCGTTAATCATATTCAATCCTCGCCTCTCCGCAAGCGCCAAATATTAGCTACCCCTCCTTGAATACAACACGAAAGCACCGACCCCAAACCATGATCCACTACATACTCAACTTCAACCTCTTCGCCGTCCTTCTCAGCATGGCAGTTCTCATTCACGGCCGCGCCAGTCCATCGGGAACCCCAACCTCATATGTCTGCCCTCCCGTGGACCTTGCTGGATTTGCCCTAGGATCCAACAACGTGAACGAGAACCCCATCTTCTGCTCATACCCAGCCTTTGCCGGAGAGAATCCTAATGACTTCTTCTGCACATACTCCCAGGTATGCTTTCTCTCCATGAGTGGCTCTGATGAGTGCTCATATTTTATACTTATACCAGACGACCGGAGCCCTGGAAACGGATAACGACGCAGGCTTTTGCCCGGGGAGTGCAGTACCAGTGACCATTACGAGCAAGGGTCGGCGTAACGCACATGCTCCCCTTCCAACGCGGCCGCAAAACATCGTTCACGGAATTCCGGATGGTCCGACCGACAAGACTTACCTCAAGAAGCGCCGTGCCGTCTCCCAGCCTGCGCTCTGAGCGAGGAAGGAGGTGCCTTTTTTTGCCCTTCCCAGATATTCTTCATCCTGTTTCTACCGACATTCGCACATTTCTTCATTCGAACAATCCTATACATAAAGTGCAATACATTGATTTTCATTTTAATTAGATAATGGATTCTTGGTATCCCTCGACCGTTTCTGAGTGCGGGAAAGTACCGTAACAGAATTTGAGCCTTAGAGAATGCAGCGTTTTCAGTTTTGTTTTACGTGACTCGATGTACGACGACCTCCTCAATGCATAATACGGACCAATTTCCAGGTGCGGCTAGCAAGGTGATCTCTCGCGACACAACCAGAGTTCCGACACAACCAGAGTCCTCTAGGTCTATTTTAGGATGAAATCGTTCAGCGAGAATGGGTTACTCCGAAGGCCATCTCGACTGTGTCTCTTAATTCGCCCACTTTATGTTTCGACAATGCTGAGAAGCTGGCGTGTTGATAGCGGCGGTAGATGCTGATGCTAGTGCCATTGTGGGTGAGATGCTCTCGAATTTCTGAGATTGACGAAATGTATGAACGAATCGGCTGCACGATGTCAACTAGCCGCACCTTACCCTCTAAAGGGAAAGAGAACACAAAACAGATCACCCTTCACGGCCGCATAACTGTGGAACTGCCAGGTAGTCTGGGTCTCTAACGCGCGACCCGTAGAAAAAGAGGTTGCAAGAGAAACGGGCATGAATTTCGGGCGATATGGACGCCAACAAGCAAACGGTAAGCGCAGTGCGCGCACGCTGGTTGGCAGGAGCAGAGTGGAGCCCAGAAGCCTTACTGAAAAGACCATGAATTTCGGTTGGTGGAATCGAAGTTGCGAATAATCTCACTTGACACGCACGGTTCAGTACTAAGTATGCGAAGGACGGAAAAAATAAATTGGTTAGTTTACAAGGATGGTGGAGCACATAGCCGGCCGGGGTATGTAAGGAGGAGTTTATCATCACTGTTTATGGCATATCATTAGTGAGTTTTAGCTCCAACAACACATGCTTGGTGTAGGAGTAACGCGGCCATGATACTGATACCGATCTCCCTCAGGCGGAGACTCGGCCCGGCGCTTCTAACCTGCATTGCATTAAATAACTTTGCTTGTCTTTATCCTTTCTTAACTTTTCTACTATAGTTTAACCTTCTACTATCTCCATATTCTACCACGATGAGCTGGCGAGGTCGCTATATAGTTATAGTTACCTGAGTTGCTTATGTAACGTAGCCAGCCAATTTGATTCTCAATTCTCAATAACCAATAACATGGGCTCAGGGCAATGTATCTCCGCTATCTCCTTAGCACCTCCTGTTCTCGTTGATGAATCACCGTCGAGCAATGGATTTGTACAGATGCGTACCGAGGTCCAATGAATTGCGTTCAAGAGATATTTCTAAGTTTAACGCATCAAAGAGATAGGCTTGGCAATACTTCTCAATCAAAAGAAGCGCCGGCCGTCACGCGTTCACGGATAAGCTAGTGTCGATGGTTAGTGGACACTGCCAGATGGCACTGGATCTTCCGGACGACCAACTTGTATGATTGGCTCGAAGATGTAGATTAATACGAGGACGTCGCAAGTTTGGGCAATTTGAAACGATGCTGACGTAGGGACGAGTAAACTCGCGCGCGATACCGAGTCGTGACGCACATGCATCAATTGTCGACCGGCCTCGAGGCTTCCAGCCAGCCTCGAGTTTGACATTGGTTCTATTCGAGAGGATTGTATTCGACGGCATTCGCCAGGGCCAGGGATTGACGAAAAGCTGGGACGAGGGGGTCTAAGTACATACAATTATCGAGGGTCAGGCGTTGGCACAATGGCAATGTTGCGTCAGATAGACAGGGCAAGCTCAAGGCTTGTCCTTCTTAACGCGATGTACTGCCGCCTTCTCTTCTAAGTTCTAACATGAAGACGGGTTACAATCGCACCTGGTCTACTAATCGGAGTGGACGGTGATAAAGAAGAATGCAGATCAGCAGCAGACGGTGCGCCCGTCTACAATCTGCTGGTATGTATCATAGCTTACGTGCAGTCCGCAAAACACCCTCTCAAATCTTGGTCTTGGCGTCCGTGAATGAATTCCGTGGACAACCACGCTTGTATCACTGTCGTAACCCATTGAGCCGCCATACCCCCCAAACCTTCCCCATTCCCAGCGCCATCCCAGGGGCCAGAACACTTGTCCTGAAACGTCGGATTCGGGTGGCGGGAGCCGAGCGTGACAGGAGCAGTCCCATTCGCCATGTCCAGCGGAGAAGTCACGGTCATGTGTGGTGACGATATCCGTATGAAGGCGTGTCGTGCGGTGTCCCTTTGCGCCGTTCCATCATTTCCTGTGTCTTTCGGCAACGAGGAAGGGGGAAATAAAAAGAGTGGAAGACGGGTGGCTTACTCGCCGGGTCCCACGCACTCTGAGTGGGCCGCTGGGTAAACGTCGGCTGCCGCACGCTTCTCTAAGTCTGGGCTCTGCTTTTTTGTCCCACCTTGTCTCCCTTTCTCTCTGTTCTGTTTTCTTTCCCTTCTTCAACAAACCCCTCGCTCTCGAAACTAGAGAATAATTGGAATCAATCCCGTCAACTATTCACCCGGGACCATCGGCTCTTAAAGCGGTTTTGGTATGTCATATATCGATCGATTCTCTCACGAAATTCTCACACTCACACCTGCTTCCTCCCACCCACCAGCCATCCACCACCTTGTCCTGCGCGTTACGCACGTTGAACACCTCGCCGGTCCTCCAAGTCCTCGCTCACAACCCCGCCAAGCTCTCCTCGCCTGATCAACAATCCCAATGGCAAACCCCCGCGACATGAGCTCGTCAACAGGCACACCGCGCGATAGAGATTCTTGGGTCAATGCATATGAGGAGGTGGACTTCGACGTTCCTCACTTCCGCGCTGGTGGAAGAACAGGCCGGGATGAGGAGAGGGAGGCGATGCTTCCTCCTTCTCCTGGATTACCCTCCGGCAGGCTCGGGTCAGCCGCTCTTGGTGATGATGGTGCTCGTAAGTCTTCTCATTCCCGCCCTTTGTTACATACTTGCGTTTCCTTTTATTCTTATCGTGAATCACACTCTCGTCTATCGTTCGCCTCTTCCACGGCGGCTTTATCCGTTATATTCCCGGCGGCCTTATCTCTCCGTCTTTTCGCATGCTAACCTCTCCTTACACAGCCTCTGCATCAAATCCCCCCTCTCAGCAACGCACCTTCCAACAAGGAGGCCCTCCAACTCCCCCCATACCACCCCGTATACCTGCCCAAGCGCGCACTTACACGCGCACCTCGCCATCCCACTCGGCCTTGGATTTGACGCCTGTGCTCGTTCCTTCCGCACCACCGTCAGCAACACGACCACCATCAACTTCTCCTCCATCAGCATTTCCCGCGTCCACTTCCTTCGCCGCTTCTACTTCTTCGCCATCGAGCGCCTTCGGTATTGGCTCTGCATCCGCATCGTCTTCCTCCAACTCTTCGAATACCCTTGGCAACACAGGAGCACCTCAAATCCCGTTGAACGTTAATCTCGGGATCGGCAGCGATCAGTTCATGACACCTTCCACGTTACAGTCGACGTCGGGATCGCCGGCCTCAACACCAGCAGGCGCAGGCTCAGGTTCAGCAACGGTCTCGTCACGCAGCCCCCGTTCATCGTCTTTCAAGTCATTTGCATCCTCGCCGCTTGCTACGTCGGCGCTACCGGCGCAATCAGGCCCTCCGTTCTTGGTATTGACGTCAAATGCACCCCATAATTTCGCGTCATCGATGAACGCCAACGCCTCCACATCAGCCTCTTCTTCAACACCGAACCCTGTTTCGCATCAAACGGCCAAGACGCATCCCAGTATCCTACCTGCCGGAGGCCAGCCTCAAGCTAGACCCTCCGGTGCTTCTGCAGCTACAGCCCCTTCTCTTCCGGCATCCGGTTCAGCACCGTCACCAGCAGGCGTGACATCATCGTCCAACTCAACCTCTACGTCTGGACCAGCACACTTTGGGACTTACCCCTCCTCGTCGTTCGCCCGTCCAGGCTCAAGAGGGAGCAACAAGTACATCCAATACATCGCTTCGGAAGAGAGCCGTGTCCTTGCCTCCGGCTCCGGTTCGTCGAGCCTTGGGTTCTCGGGTCTCCGAGGTGTAGGTAGTGGATCGATCAACGAACGCGGATCGCCGCCGATCAATGCGTCGAGCACCCTTCAATCGAATCTGCACATATCTGGATCGCGTGGCTCCATGATTCTCTACCGCATCTCCGCGAGCGAGGACGGGGCGTTGGCGATGCCCCCACCTGGCCTCTCGCACCTCAATAGGAACTCGACGTACTCGGTCTCGGGTGACTCGATCGTGTCGCTCGATGGAGACTCGAAGTATCCTGTGGTGGGGTTGATGGGTACGCCGAAAGGTGGGACGCCGGGTACACCCGGTACGCCTGTTTTGTCCGCGTTTGGTATGCGCACACCGTCGGTTGGCGACCTCAACCGTCCACATGGCGGGCTAGTGGCGTATGCTTACGATCCGGACGAGGACGACGATGACGATGACGAAGATGACTGGTTGTACGATCTGGAAGTGGACGACATCGACATGAAGCTCCCGAACGACGGCAAGCTTTCTGCTTCGCTGTCGCGTCCTCCCTCTGGGATGCACTCCTCCAATACTTCCTCCTCCTCTGGACCGACGAAAGGTCCCTCGCCCAATGGGAAAGCCACCGCGCCGGTCGTCCCAGTGAGGACTAGACAGCGATCCAACTCGATCTCGTGGCGTGGCTTCACGAACCTGTCGACACTCGTGGTGCTCATCACGGGCCTCTTGTGCTTGTTCATCTTGCTCCCGATCACGAAGGCGTATTCGGACAATGGGGTGTCGACGAAGATTTTGGGGAATACAAGGATTAATGCCACGGGACAGGCTGTCGCGGACTCGGGCAATAATGCGAGGGGGTTGGCTATGGATAAGAGGTGGATGGAGTTGGAGTTTGCGAGGGATGGCGACGCGTGAGCAGTGGTGTTGGCAAGGAGGAAGTGGGTGCAGGGGGGGCCAGGTGGGGTAGGTGGAGGTGTGGTGGAGAAAAGTGCGTTCGTGTGAAAGGGTCGTCGGATTTGAGTCGTTGGTAGGCCGCGGATCGGATTCTTTTTGAGGAGTGTAGAGCATGGTTGAAGGTTGTTTTATTTTTTTTGTAAGTCTTCCATTATCTTTCCCTGCGTTGTTGGGCTGTGTGGTCTCCGTTGGCGCTCTCTTTCTCTTCACTTTTCGTTTATTCCTCCCTTATTCCGCATTTCCCTATTTGCTTTCTTTCGCGATGTTTTCTGGTCGAACCTCGTACTGATCCTACTACTATTCCATAGGACCCTTCCGCTAACTGATTGCCTCCCATCTTACGTTTGGAATTCGTTGATTCTTCTTGATCGTGGCGGAGGCACATGGTGGTCATGCACATTCTAGTTCTCGGGTTTTGGAGCAGAGTGCTTGCTGCTCCGAGTTCGAGGTGCATTTATCCCGAATGTTATCTTCGTCATGATCGCCTCTCATCGCGCTACTCAGGACGTTCATGTGCATAAATGTTTCGCCTATCAGTAAATCGCGCCGTTCATATACCCTCCATCGATTCTCGACAACGGCCGTCTCGTCCCGACGCACCACCGTGACGATCTAGCGTGTTTTTGTCAACGCATACCTTGCCCATTCATGGACCAGATATCCGTATACCATATCTCGCTGTACTATGCGAACGCTATACCCTCCATGCCGGATTATCACCATGCCACGTCATAACGAACGGCTGTCCTTACCAGCGGGCATGTCGCAAAATCTTCCGGACTTATCCCTCTCGCCTCGATTTGTCTCTTGTTTGCATATTTTAATGAAGACTTCCCAGCAATATCTATCATCTAAATCATTGGATGCAGGATTCGCATTAATCACAGGACTTTTTTTTAGGTTTCATGGACTAGATTGCATATACCTTGGTATCTCTTTCTTCGACCCTTTTTTCACCGTAACTTCCGCTCTTTACCTTCTTTCTTTCCCTTATTATCATTATACCACAAATCACGATTCACCATCCGAAGTTGGACAATCTTATTACCACTACAACTACGCTGCTATTCGGACTCTTATCTCCCGCTTTCTACTACGTCGTATTTTAGGAATGATCATTTCATACACATCCACATACTGCTGTGCATTTCTCTACTATTTGGACGATTTTATGGTTTCTCATACGAGTTGAATATACAATGGGTTCTTATTCGGTTTTGTTGCTTGGGATATAATATAATATTTCCGTTTGTCCCCACATTTGGTATCTGGTCATATTCTCGAACGCTCTGAGAAAGTGAGAATAGGGGGTCGTGTAGTCCTTGTCTTCGGCGTGGAGGATGCCGGATTGAAGATCGAAGGCGGCTTGAACGGTCGGCGGGCAGTAGATCGAGTTGGCGGCTGTGAGTGAGGATGTAAGAGCGGCCTAAGTTAGTGAGGAGTTAGAGCCTTGGTTTTGAGAGGAGAAATGTGGATGCACCTTGGATTTTGCGAGATTGCCGATCCCTCAATAGACGCAACTTTCGAGGAGCTGTAGCTCCGTGACGATGGAGGGTGTCGATGAGGGCAAGTGCGGCGCCTTATTGGCGTAATTCAAGTTATCTGTACAAATTATAAGTATCCCACATTGAGACGGAAATGTGGAAGGAAGAATGACACATAGAGAGGACATGGTACGTACAGGCCAACGAGTCGCGTCTCGAGACTATGATGGAGGAATATCCGCTTCTCACTCTTCGCGCAGGCGATGTTGTCCGTTAGGGTCTTGATCTGCACCTTTTGGCTGCCTGCGATTGCGTTGAAGTAACCTAAGTAGAGGGTTTGTACTACAAGCAAGCCATGTCAAAAGGGGAAATACATCGGAAAGTAGACAAGATAACGCACTGAGTTTGGTGGTCTTGGCTTTCGCCATTGAGGACAAAGCCCTCGGTTGCGCGACGAATGTCCGCTCAGTCCTGTGCATTCCTACTTCTGGTCAGTGATGCCCGGGGTGTAGGGCATCGTCCCGCTCCTTCTGCCAGCTCGTTGTGGACGATGCCCTCGTCAATCGTGGTTTTCGTTTGTTTCGCCTTGTTCTTTGCGTTTAAGCGCCCCCTTTGGCCTATTTGGGCGCTTGTCTCGGCTCAACATCGGTCGATTCGTTCCGTTCCCTCCGCCTGCTCGGGCGTCGTCGATCGTGGCTCGTCGGCAGTCGGGGCGGCTCGCCGAGGCTTGGCCTGCTTGGCCTGCTTGTCTCCTGCTGATCAGTGTGACTTCTGCGTACTTACACGGCTAAAATGTCTTCTTCATACGTCGCAGATAAGTATACTTCGTGATGGTCCACAACCCAGCTCCTCGTGTAATCCTCGGTGCCAGTAGGTCGGCGCCAATCAGAATATTTGGTGTTGTTGATCAATAGCCTCCAGTTTGCGATCGCAGGTTTGAAACCAAATTTATCCTTTGTCTTCAAACCACATTCTCGAGGGAAGGTTTCGAATGTCCCTTCTCAGTATCCGACAGGCCTTTGAATCGTATTCCGGTAAAAGCGATGGTGGACTGACCGTGACACAAGAAATGAGGGACATCCTCGCACAGCCTGGTTTTATAAAGCTGAAGAACGGCGGGCAGAGGCTTCGTGACCTATACGTTCATCGTGCGTGCATGTGTTCGAGATCTATCATTCAACTCAGCTAATATTTGCGTAGAAAGCATGAGCTTCCAAGCTATGAGACTCTCTCCTTTTGGCTTGTGCTGCTACGTTGGCAAAATAGACATGGTCCGACAGGTCCGTGCAATACAATCTATTTCACCTTTCATGAATCCCTACCAATTTTCTAGGAAATCGAGGCTGGGAGAGCGCCAGATCTCGAAGGCACCGAAACTCCATTTGAGTTTGGCTACGCCACCCTCGTCGTCGCAGGGGCTCAGCGAGTCCAGCCCGACGGAACCACGAAGCATATGGACGTCCTCAAATATCTCATATCCTGCGGTCTCCCCGTCGACGTCCCGGACATAGCTGGCCTTACTGCTCTTTACCACGCCGTTTCCGGCCCCTCTCTCCAACTCGCTCTCGCTCGGGACCTCTTGGCAGCCGGCGCAGACGTGAATTACCAAAGCCGTTACGGAGAGGTGCCTCTCTTTGGCGCGTTTCTGAAGAGCCATCTGGCTGGAATTGACCTGCTCATGGAATTCGGTGCTGATTTAGACATTAAGGAGGCGGATGGGGTGACGCCGAGAACATCGATGCTGTCGTTTGGCCCACAGATCACTGCGACTGTGCAGAAGTGGGTCAGGAGAAGGGCGGGAGAGGAGGCGCCGCGGGTTGAGAAGCGGTGTGATTACTGCGGACGGATGGATGCGCCGTTGAAGAATTGCAGCAAGTGCCATGTTGCGCGATACTGCTCTGTAGAATGTCAACGTACGTCTACTCGTTTCTTCATCCCCTCCTTAGATTACCGACACGACATGCACCAGGCAAAGCATGGTCTGAGCACAAAAAGACATGCCAGTCCTTCTCCACCTCCAACACACTCACTTTCAAGCCCTTCTACGAGCACGGGGGCTCCATCATACCCACCAAAGAGCTCCAAAACAAGTTCTTTGGGGTCAACACCCCCACGCCCGAGACGCACCACCGCTCAGCCCATACACCCAAGCGGATCGACTCGAAGTCCAAGAACCTCGTTATCAAGGTGCAGGTTCCGTACGACATGGTAACGAACAAGCCAACGCCGGGCGCGGGGCCGTTCTTCGTGTATACCAAGAAGAGGGACTTCGTGTGTCAGATTCATAGACATGATGGGCCTACGGCCTATGACCAGCTGGCACAGATCATCGTAGCGAAAGGTGTTGGCGGCTCCAAGGCCTACTTCGCGGCGGAGTTGAAGAGCAAGGACGAGCTTACTGTGAAAATTTCTGAAGTCCTGGCTGAGCAGCCGTTCTAGGATGTCCGTCGCATTCATGTTTTGTCTCCCCTCCTGTAGCAATATTTGTAGTACCAGAATTTTTGGGTTATGGGCCTTTTTTTTTTGACCATAGGGTGGCGTCCCTAGGGCTAGGGATATAGGGACGGCTACAAAGTTGTAAAAGCGTGCCATATGCTTTGCTTGAAGCTGTAATCTAATCGCCCTGCCCGATCTCACTACTACAGCGGGGTTGTAGAAGAGAATAGGAATTCCTTAATTTGGGTACCACCAAAGGTACCTCCTCGTAGGAGGGTAGATCGGCGTCCAATACCTCATCACGATACATTCGAGGCTACCACGTAAATGTAATTCTGGAAGGACCAGATATTTTTTATTTTCCCCGCGGAGGGGCTGAGGGCGAGCTCAATGGTATGTATATATATATAAAGTCCAAGTGGTCGACATGGCAAGAAGGGAGGAGAGCATATAGCTATAACAAGTATAAAAAAAGCGACGAATGCTACTTCGTTTGCATCAGAAGGCCGAACTAATAAAGAATAAGACACATAAAGACTCACCTAATGTACTCTCTCGTCCTGGCTTAAGAACGCGGCGGCCATACGTTCAGTGTTCACTTCCGTCGAGGATGCGATTCGTGGCCACTCGCCACAACTTGAGCTTCTCCTTCCACACCGATGACTTGAAGAGCTTCAGATTTCCCGAACGGAGCTCAGATAACCGCTGCTTGTAAAAGTCCTCCGCACGCGGCAGCCACTGATCGCCTGCTAAGCCCATACCCATCCAAGTCATCTGCTTCGGCCACTCTACACTGAGACGTCCACGTTCAGAGTTTCTGGACAGAGTGATGATACGGGCTGATCATATAATGAATAAGTTTACAATAGTAGTAAAAGTTTATAAATTCCATACTTCTGTGTTTGTCCAAGACTGGAACAAGCCAGGATGCAATAGATGGGGTATATACATCTGCAGGTTGAACAGAGCTATATAGTTGCTCTACGTCAATTTCTTGACTTGGGGTGGGTGTCATGGTTTGATCTTCAGACATCTGTGAATGTTTTTTAAGAAGGAAGATTAGTTTTGTGTTTTTATAAATAGTATCTTTAGAATGATAGATAGAATGGGGGCTAGTCCAGATTTATCAGTAGTCCATAACTACTGATTCTTTGACTAGCAATCTCCATCAAAAGAAATGCAATGTGAGGGATAAAGGGTAAGCCACCCCAACAAAAACCCATCTTTTTATACCTAGAATCAGAAACACATGTCAGCATGATCATGTTATCTATTAATAAGCTAAAAGACTCTATATTACTCAGCTATACTCCCCATTACTAATAACCATTACCAACAATCAATGATTCATAATAAAAAACTCTCACATTACTCAGCCATATAATCATATGACTACATAAAAATTACACATCAACCAATTAGTAATCCCTAAACTAATCATCATTACATCATATTATGACAAATAATAACATCAGCTGACTAAATACTGCACACTACATAATATACAATTAGTAAAAGGATCACCAATCACCCTCATATGACAAACTGCTGATAAATAAAATATCACACCATTATACATAATTAGTAAAAGGATCACCAATCATTCTCATATGACAAATCTCTGATGAATAAGGTATCAAATCATTGATGACTAAAACAAGGTCTTAGAAACATATAAATACCACTGGGACTTTGGTCAGAAAGCCATACCATCTCCACTACCATACCTACTCTACACCTCACAACCTCCCCCAAGGGACTGAAGAAGCACAAGAAGTGCAGAAATAGGCAAGAGCACCTATATCCCTAGTGAGTTCTTACATAATTTTACACTTTCTTGTGCACCACATTCCTTTCTTCTACTTTTCAATCATGGCTTTCTACTGCCCCCCTTCATTTGAAGCTTCAGCTTTCCCCAAATTCATTTGAGGAAAATCTACTATAACCTTACATCATTGCAGTTGCTCTGAAGGAGTGACCTTAGTCCTATACATCTCTCCCCAGAGACTGATCCTTCTTTCTTTAAAAACAACTCTACTGTTTCTATATTTCTTCAAACTTTTATATCTCCCTCTCTATCTCTCTCTCTTTCTTCTCTCTCTCTCCATCCCTTTCCTCCCCCCCTCTCTGTCTCTGTTGCATCCCATGGGTTATCACACAATCTCCACCTATAGAGCCCTTGTGCCTATAGTCTCTTGGTATTTCATGATTCATGATTACCAAAAGAATGTACTGAATAGACCTCTATGGCTTTCATGTAAAGTGGGTCTCGGAAAGCATGCGACCCTTCAGCATTGTTGAGGATAGAGGTTTCAATGCCTTAATGAAAACTGGACGTCCTGGATATTACATACCTTCACGTCATACTGTGGCCAGAGACGTCAAGCATGTCTTCAGAAAGACCCGCGAACGCATCGCAAAATTACTGCAAGTAAGTCATTTTAGTCGAGATAATGCTAAAGAGGGAGCTAAAAGCACTTACGGTGTAGGAATATGATGGCACACTGAGTTTTGGCACTGATGCCTGGACGTCACCTAATAACAAGGCGTACGTAGCGATCACAGTTCATTTCGAGCAGGACGGAGTCCCGATCTGCCTTCTTCTTGACATTGTTGATGTTCCACGATCGCATACTGGCGTTAACCTGGCAGCGGCATTTGCGCAAGTCCTGGACGACTTCGGAATCGGAGATAAAGTTAGTGGTATTCAATTGTGGGGAAAGATTCATGCTCACTTCAAGTTGACCAGATCCTTAGTGTAACCTGTGATAATGCGTCTGCAAATAACGCTATGATCGACCATCTCGCCACCCTCCTTGCTGAATTTCCTGGATCAGCAAACCAAACGCGCTGTTTTACGCACATTCTCAACCTCGTTGCCAAATGCATAATGAGGCAATTTGACGCACCAAAGTCCAAGAGAACGGAGAAAGGCAAGGACCGCGATGACCTTGATGGCGCAGCGGCAGCACTTGAAGCTCTGGCCAACGAGCTTGAGGATGATGGAGAGAGCGATAAAGGTGAGCCTACATTATGAAGGTAATTGTGTTTGAGCTGCCTCCAGAAATTCTCGACGGCCATGGTTGTGTGCAAACGAGAGATGCGACTCGATGAAGTACTGTGTGCCCACAGCTTCCACATTTTAGGAGAATACCAGGATGACCAAAGATACCCCCAAGCTTCGCGAAGACCACGGGCTTTGCTGCAGAAACTGTACATGTCATATACCGTCTGTCGTCGGATCTCTTCTTTAGTCAGCTTCCCATCACGCTCGGGGAGTAAATGCTGTTGGCAGAAATGTCTGGTAAAAAGACGCAAGATAGCTTTGCGATGTGGGGCTGGACAAAAGACGTAGTCTGGATCACGAGAGAGGGTCTCTCCCTCCTCGAACATCCAAGATGGGCCGTCTTCGTATTATCGTTGTCGAGAAAATTCTTGACCTGGTCTTGAATATTTCCTTCATTGTCATCTTCCGATTCCGATACATTTCCATCCAAATCACTGGCCGGAAATCACCGTGCTTATGTGGTTGCGAAGGATCTGCTGGGTCAATAGCGTTCACTTGATCGCAGACCTATGACATTTGGCACAGCTAACCTTAGGGCAGTACCAATCTAATATCAGATCCACCGAAGATGGAAAGCGAGGCCAAGCGTACCTCTCCGATCAAAGTTTAAAGGAAATGTCAGGAGGACGCCATGTGAGCGCTCTCGATGAGCGATGACTCGAATATGCACCTCTATTTTGTTTGAGCTCTAGTTCTCGACCATGGCTACCATCGAACCGATGTTCTTGAAGAACATGACGAACGACAAGAGAAACATCCTCAGTACTTCGAGGACCTGCGCAAATCCATGGAGGCGAATATGCGGGAAGATGCGATGGTCGAGGAGTTCGTTGAGCGTGCGTGGGGCCTCTCCGCCGACGCAATACAGGCAATCCTGTCTGAAGATTGGAGCGTGGACGCGAAATTACTGTCGCGATACAGGGAGACATTCGACGTCCAGGGGCCGCGCGTCTTCCGAGCGAGACCGCATACGTCGTTTCGTATGATATGTACCGGCCTCCTGGCCTCCGTGTGCGAGTACTTCGGGATGGATCCTCGCGATGTGGAAGACGAGTTCTGGGATGGAAAGGGGCGGAACTACATGGACAACTTCTTCGCCCGGTGCGACCCCGATTTCATGCGGGTGTGGAAATCAAAGGCGACGGCAGAGGAGGATGCGCCTCCAGAGTGGGAGATGGTAAAGGCATTCATGGAGTTCAGCACTTTCAGGACGGTCGACGGGTATAGGCGGCAAGCGCCTCATGCAGCGTTACGCAAGAACCAGGGAGTAGTCAACAGTGGAGCCTCCAACGTGCCACTGAATCCCAGCACCGCACCATACAAACCTGCTCAGCTCAAACGACAGCGGTCTGATGACCTACTGGACAACGGAATCAATCTCCGTGCGTCAAAGCGTGCACGACGATCGACCACCCTCACTGACAACCAACTCCGCTTCTGCAGCTATGCCGTCGAGTGCCTATCGCTGGTTGCTGATTGCCGCTACGTCACCGGGATTTTCATTGACGTTTGTCAGGTTTCGCTGTACTATTTCGACCGCAATGTCGTCCTCCGCACGGTTACCTTCGATTTCAGCACAAGGAAGGGGTTGCGGTACCTCGCCCTTACTCTTTCGCATTGAGCCAATGCGATATGCAACACGCTGGCTTCGATCCTTTCGTCCTATCGCTCAAGCGAGACCATCTGATGATGGATCCCCTCACCGTTTCGTTGACAACGTAGACACCACAGACGATGTCCAGGCTCCCTTCGTCAACTTTATCGTCGACAAAAGCAATGTTGCCGTGATGGCTGACCACCTCGTTAGAGCACAATGGACCATCGAGAACCTCAACGTCTAGCACCACCTCGGACGCTATCCGTCCAGCAATCCCCCTCGCAACCGAATCGCGCGTCCGCAGGCAGAGCGAAGGACCTCGTCCCGGGCATGCTCGTAAGCCAAGAAATCCTCCTCTGTTGGTTGGAAGTCTTTTGGCCGTCCACCCAGCCCCTTCGTTTTGTATCCCAACGGCCGCTCCACAAATTCATCGGTGTCTGTCCTCTTCTTCTCAATGACGGTACAAAATGGGATCCCAAGCTCAAGCAGTCCACGTCCGATTTCGTCCATCGTGGTCCATGCGCTCCGATATACTGTCCCATTTCGATCAATTCAGCAGTAACGCGTAATGGGCAGTCCCAAATCGCCGGAATGTAATGGATGTAACGGTTGTTCTGGCCATGTGCCGAATCCGTCTGAGCAATCGGGGGGGGGAAAAAAGGCCTAATACACATCATTATCTCCACATTCGTCCCCCGAATGTCAACTTTTTTCAATCCGCTCCCCGCCGCCTCTCGCACTCATCACCAATGGATTCCTGGACCCAGAAAACCTGGGTCTACCTCGAAACAGCTCCCCAATCCATCTACTACATCCCGATTTATGAGCCCATCTCTTCAGCCAAGGTACTTGCTAAGTATAGTCATCCTTCAATCTGTGACTGTGTGACTATCATCACAGGCCCATGTCACACCTTCGGTTTTCTTTTTGGGAATTTCAAGTGATGACAAAAAAAGTGGTAACCTTTAGTGGGATAGTTGGATAGTTGCTTCCATTAGTGATGAGGATGTACAGAACACGACACAAACACCTTAGATAGAAGAATGACACACACCCTGAGCCTCGACACATCGGAAGGATTATCGGCACACCGCAGATAGATCGACACATTTAGGTGTCGTCGATGTTGCAGACCCGCACTGCCTGCTCGCGGTTGCCCAATCTGTCGAAATCCGTCGATTCGGAAAATGCCAGACGAGCCATCAACGACACCAGGGGTCATTGATCTTTGTTGTCAACCACCACCATTCTCCTTCTCGCCTCTTCCTTGCCCTCAGCCCCCACAGAACCTTTCAAAAAAGGTATGTAAGTTAATTTCTTACCTTTTTCGCAATTAGGCACACCTGCAACGCTCGAACGAAGGCGCCGCGATCTGGATGCAAGGGGGATACTAGACATGGAGGGGAGACCCTGGAAGCAGGAGACCCGCAAGGTGAGTGCCAAAACGAATCATATACGATTCGTTTTGCGCTTTTTCTCTCGATACACCCTACCACTCACCCTCCCACCTCCCACCTACAGCTTACGAGGAGATGGTGAATCATTCGCCGTCTCCTCTTCTAACTTTGAATGTCATCTGCACACCAGACGACGTTCGAGGTCGTTCTGGTGACTGCCAACCATTCGCCACCCTTTCGTATCTGCCAGCAACACCCAGGCGGCATGCAGAAGCGACAGCGCGCCGCCACTCCACCCTCCATTGACGCCACAAAACGACGCTAACTGATCGCCGATCGCGATATCTGCCACCACCTCCCTCGTATGCAAGACCGAGACGGAGGTGGTGTCTTCATGACTTCGATGCCGCCACCTCCTCACCACCTCCCTCGCATGCAAGAGCGAGATCGAGGTGGAATGTTTTCAACATTCGACGCCGCCACCACCTCTCCATTTCCCTTGCACAGTTGCAAGAGCGAGACGGAGGTAACGAACCAGGGATTGGGTGCCAGTGGAATGGGTTTCAGTAGGCAGAGCGACAAGGAAATGACTGCCCTAGGGCTCGTCGAGTGGCGAAGGGCGGTGGTTATTCCCTACCTTCCATTGCTGAGAACATGCGGGGCGTCATCATTGTCGTCGCTGGCACTCTTGTGTAGTCTAGCTAGCATAATACATCTTCACTTTCATTCTGTCTATATCCCATGTGGGATACCCATACCCGCGGTAACTCGCGATACCCCATTACTACAAACCCGCAGCTCAAGGAGTATATATCCTCATGGATAAGGGTACAGGAGGCCTCAGAGTACCCACGGGAGTACCTGTGCTGTTGCCCAGTTCAAACCCTCATGTCCGGGGGTATAGGTATTCAAATTAGAGAGTAGGTCATAATACATCAGTAGATATAACTTAATATCAATGTCGGTAATGCAAGTCTTTGTTGCATGTGTTCCACAGGGCAGGTGGCTGTGCTCGGGTCACTCGGCCTTTGGTGTCATGCTGATGTGCGACACACCCGTTGAAGTCCTCGACACACACACAGCTGAAGTCCTCGACACATTGATTGGAATGTGTCACGTCTATAGCCAGTGTGTGTCGCATCCATAGCCAGTGTGTTGCACATCACATCTTCCCAATTGGGGGTGTCAAAGTCTGCTCATCCTGCATTCGGGTCGAGAGCTGAGACTGAGTGCGCCAAGGGGGTGCGCCAAATAAAAAAAAGTACCTAGGGTCGATTTATTTTTTAAGCCAAAATTTCATGGACTAACTAACTAACGTAATCAGGAACCGTCCCGATATGGTAATATTACATCAGCGATGACGCGGGCACTTGCCCCTCCACCGGATTCCTCGCATGTCTCGCAAACCCATTTATGAGGTGCTTGCTCGAGGTTTCTAAATGGTACTGTAGATGTATTAGTATAGTATTCCAATGAAATATAATTTTTTGACCATTGAAAATGGCCGAGAAAAGTGACTCACCCAATGTGGGGCCATCAGTGCTGCAAACTATGTTCTACAACATTTTTATATGTATTACAGCTAGTATTTAATAGATGTAAGGCAATGTATGGTGTAAAATCTGCCTTGGGTCACTTCAAAGCACCTATTTTGGGACATTTATAGAGGGGTATAATTTTTTTTTTCGCCGCCAGCGGCTGGACTAACTAACCGACCCCCGGTTAGCTATTAAGGTTCGCGCACCCCCTTGGAGTGCGCTCCCGTTTTTTGAGATCTTATAAATCTGACATGTTAAGTAGCTGCTAGACTGTGCTTACCTACCTCAATGTAATGTTAGTTACTGTGTGGGAAAATTAACATGGACTTTTACTTTAATAGTGGAGCGAGAGTAGCTTTGGGCACTGTGTGGAGATTCGTGGAAACAGCTCACGCATCCAAATTCCCACGTGATGCCGCTCGCACATCTGCCTGAGGTTCATTTAGATTACTACAAATTGTACAGAGATTCTATCCACTCCAAAACACCCAGGAACACTCTTTGCTGTATTCTTTCCCTTCTCCAATAATATTCGTACTCTCATCATTTCTCTTTATTCCACGGGAACATTAATTCCCACGAACCTGATGTGGGAACACATCTCGGCATTGTGCGCCTCGACAAACTTGATGCCGTCGCTAGTATATGCTGAAGGCGCACCATTCACTACACTGCAGAATGACCTCTCTTTTATTTGAAAACGGACTCTCTAGGATACACACGTAGCATATTTGATATCTTTGATTTCTTGGGCCTAGCGACGCAGTGTGCATTGGGCAAGTGTCTATATACCCGCGTTTGTATCCATTATTCCTCAGTCAATCACATCAACCCATTTTATTTCCATAGAGAGGGTGAAATACGAGAACATCGAGCCGAGAAGATTGCCTCATATCAAGTTTATTCAACCAACATGCCTATTCTCCGAGTGCGCACTAATTGCGCGGCTTAATCACATCCTCTCCTGTCTTCGACCCCACTCCGATCTGCCTAATCCTATCAGGTCCTAATTAATATGCGTGGTGTGAGCCCTGGAACGCAAGGATGGTATCTGAATGCTGTTGCTTCGAATGGTGATAGGAGCCCAGCGCCTTTGGCCCCAACAAAAACACGAAGGTTCGATGTTCCGGCAAATCCCTTATCTATTTTCCCACAACGGCAACCGCCTACTTTCCTTAACTGTACAATGACACTCCACAGCACCTCCATGTCGACCAAAACATCATCGATCTTCATCGACCCAGTGAAAATCAACTCTGCACAGCTCTGCGCCCTTCCGCGCGGAGCTGCAAATATAAATAAGTGGAGGATGACAAATTCAGCGAGGTCGCTGCCAGGGGCCGGAGAAATTCGTGGACACGAAGTCCGCTATGAAAGTGAGCGTCGGACGTTGGTTGTTCTCCATCTCTCCCTGAGGTCCTGCATATCATGACTGAATTGGCATCAGCAAAGAACTGGTAAATCTCGATCACCTACGTATTTTGATTATGAGCCGCTTCCTTCAAGAAAGGAATAATCGTCCCAACACGCCTCCAGAGCGAGGAATATCGACCGCGAGTATCATGCTGAAGATAGCGAATGGTGGGAAAGAGCTTGAAGAGCCCGATGGCAATGTTAAGATGTGCTGGTTTGACCACAGGAGAGATCCACACGTCGAGAGAAACAAGGTGGTGCGACAGGAAGGGTACAGAATCAAGTTCTGGCATGTTCTCCGTCTGCAATGAAAGAAGCAGAGATTGTAAATGGGGCAAATGTTCTGCGACTTCTATGAGGGCATGAAAATCGATGATCCCGACGCTAGGTGTGAAGATATGTAATTCTTCGATGTCTGGCATGAAGCCGCGCATGTGAGCAGGGGAAAGCGACCAGAAGGCGGCGTAGGCAATATTAACCTTCGTGAGGTTGAGCTTGAGGAGACCGGGAAAGGCACGTCAGACATAGCGGGAAGTGCGTAAGGGTACTTGTCAGTCCCATATCCTGAATATGTCATATCATATCCCAAATTGAGCTCCTTAAACCTCTGGCCTGTATTCTGATGCAAAGCACGAAAGAACGCATGCCAGCTGCCTTCTTCGAAGTCGGAACTGATTTCTCGAGGCGATTTAAAGGCGTCGGGGAAAGAGAGAGTGAACGATTCCAGGGCGTAAAGGCTCCCTGACTGTAGGAGAGGAACAACTTGTTGCAAGGTCGAAGTGATGGTGAGCTTTGTCAGCGAACAAAAGTCGCCAAAGGCGGGTCGGCGAAGCTCGTTCCTATGTCCTTTATTACAATTTCCATTGTTGGAAGATGGCTGTTAAGTCTGGTGTCAAGTCATCGTGCTTTCCGTCCACGATCTCCTGCCAGTATTGCAAAGCTCGGGTTTCGTCAGCCAAAGACTAGTTGGGCAAATGGGTGCAACACATTTGTTGAGATGGCGAGGGTCAAATAAATTAATACTATATAATCTACACGAGTGCTACCAAACAGATAACCACATTTCACGCAAGGAGCGTATTGGTGCGCCCAGCAGAGTTCGTCGAGGCGCGTAAGATGTCTCGCGGCCGTTGCCGAGACGCATTCCCACGTCAGATTCGTGTGAATTATAGTTGCACGGCGATTTTCAGAGGTGGGAAAGGATTTGATAGCGAGACTCGCGGCCGTCACGAGACTCGAGTGCGGTGGCAGATGAATAGGCGATAACGCCGAGGATGCTGAGATGATTTCCTACTATGTAGGCCGCAATGTGGGTCATGTGTGCCGTTCTTGCTATCGTTCATGCCACGAGAGACGGAGAACGACGAGCTTGGGAGGTCGTCCTTCGACGAAATGTGCGCCGCGAGTGTGTCGAGGGATGGGGGGCAAGAGGCGGAGGAAACAGCGAGGCCGCCAAGATGGAGATATGTGATATCATCCGAGAATGTAGGGTAGTCCATTTGTGTGCGATATTTTCGTTTCTAAACCGCTACGACGAGTGAATAGGAATCTGTGGACGACGGTAGGACTGCCTACCATCAAATCGTTGACTACACCACTCGCGGAACGGTGGCCAGATGGCCCATGTGCATGAAGGGCGATGTGGTACACAGAAACAACTCCTGGTTCCGTCACCGTTGCATAGGCCACAGTATGGCCTGGATGCCGATGCTGCCTCCGCCGCACGACCGTCACAGGTCTGAGGCCGTCGTTGGATAATGGCGGCGTGAAAAGAACACATGCAGTTGGAGGTACAGAGTTCGAGCCTGGCGCAGCTGTGGACTCGCCATAGCACCTCGCATGGTGGGAGGCCTTTCACTTTGGATCGGTGGGAGGTAGAGTGACGGCGGAAAGGGAAAGCTGGGTTAGATAAGATTAGATTGACAAACGGCGAGATAAGACGTGTAACGCAATCGGCGAGCGACCGTCAACTTTCTTGCACCGGATACCGCCGGTTTCCTCCCCTTCCTATAGTCAATCGCCATTTCTGTGTCGGACTCTTGGCTACGCGCTCCAGCGTACACTCCATCCTTTCGACTCTCGTCTGTCCACCACGAACTTGTGGGGTGTGGGCCATCGCGATTCGCACAGCGTGGCAGTAGGAGTCTACGTATGTCAAAATAGGTCAGCAGCTGCCAGTTTTGTTCAAGACTTCCCAGGTCTTCCTGTGGTGGGAATACGAACGTCGATTTGTTCTTGTTACTGTTGACGTGATTGCGGCCTTGTGAGTTGTTTTTCGTGAATCTTTGCTTGGTCATACCCATTCTTCCAATGTTTATTCAGTATCATCTCTTTCCTGCCTCCTTCCACCACCATTCGGCGCCACCACCGTAACCTACTAGCCACAACGTCGTCCGGAGTTGGTGTCATATATTATCATATCGTTTCTCTTGCGAACATGAAGCACGAGCACGAGATTCCGGTGGTCATATTCAGCCTCATCGCGATTAGGAGCAAACTGATGCGCTCGGCCGATTTCCATATAAATGAAGTGACTCCCCCCGTTTGGAACGGCGGTCCTTCGTCTGATATTTTCCCAGTTCTCGTTTCGTGGACGGTGGTCAGCGGAGCGCTACCAGAAGATTGCCGATCTGCAAATGCAAGTAGCGATGCCAGTCTTGGCGGATGAGTCGCCGTCGAGATTGCGGTCATGTAGCCCATATGCTGCTCCCTTTCACATCTGATGTCGACAATCGAGCATACTGAACTTTCATTGGTATGTCTGAGCCGGGGTCGTTCCGCATCCGTCCGCCTCGCTGGCAGCTTACGTCCATAATCCCCACTCCGTCCATTCCTCGCCTTACAACCACCCTTGTAAAGCATTTTGTGAATTTCCGACCTCTAGGATGCTGTGCTGAATTCAAGATCTTGATGCGAGCGCCAAGCTGGGTTTCAACCCAAGCTTCACATTCATTGTACGCGCCGAAGGCCTCGTCCTTCCTTCCAAGGAGATATAGGTGAGTGAGGTGGGTTTTGTCATCGATAGAGGTGATATAATAACATTTTCTATCCTTAGACTCAACCGGCGCCTTTCCCCAGAGGTCGGTATGAACCTCTCCTCCAAAATCGGATGCGCGCTCGCCCTCTCGAGCTTTCGGGACGGATTTTCTGGTGGATTTTGCATAGATGCAAGACTCGCAGAAGAAAGGGTCACCAGACGGGGTGAATTCAAGTCGAACACCCATCACAAACTTGTCTTGGACAAGTCGGCGAGCAATGGCAGGGTAAATATGGCCCATACGACGGTGGAATTGATCCAAGGTAAGAATTTCCGTCGCTGCATTCACAGAGTTTGGCTCATGGTCCACTCGATACAGCCCCTTTCGATTCTTCGGCACCTCCCCAATCCTATCACCATCCGGCCCACGTATAACACACACTTCCCATCGGCAAAGCGGTGGAGAATCCCTTGTCGTCGAGACGACCAATGGAAACGAGAGTATAATCGACCTCAGGAGAGTATAGAACCTCCGTAAGGCGCAACTGCGAGCAATCAGCACCATCAGGTACGTCAATAACAAGCTCGCCCCGGCCAATGGCTGTTTGTTGGCAGCAAGAAAAGGTGTCAGCGGGATATCCTGAAGGCCCTCGAACTGGTCACGGTATGGCGAGATGTGCTGAGTGCATCCAGAGTCGTAAAGTTCAGCTCGCACGTAAGCATATTGACCTGGCCTAGCTGGTTCGGTCAGTATGAGGGTTTCTCCAGATAAAACCTCTATGTACGGTGAACAATGCATATATAGCTACCTGTAACCAATCCATATTTCCTCTTACCTCTGCCGATATAAGCATACAAGCGCAGAAAATTGCAGCATTATAGCTGGTAGTATTAATAGATTACCTACAGCAGGTCGCAGAATTCAAGCAGAAAATCGCAGAAAAAATCTGCAGACCGGCCAAAAATGGGGATCTGCCGAGTTTGTCTGGGTTCTCAGCAGAGATCTGATACCAGCAGATCAGCTCAGACCCGACTTTTCCTGGGGATCATCACGTATCCTTCTCGGACCTCGCCTCTGTAGACTCATCTAACCTCCCAGGGTAATGTATGCCATCGCCGATGTCAGCCTTGTTCGACGGCTGCCACGTCCGTTCGCGCCTCGTCGCGACATGCTCAATCTCTCTAGCTATGGCTACCACGTGCACCGCAAGCACGCACCCTGACCTTCTCCCCTAACGGCCGCTGCGCACTGCGTTACCTCCAGTGTCACTCACTCCCCCTACTGAGACAGGTGCTCTGCGAGACCATCCTGCCCGACCCACCCTCTATCCAACGACTCTCATGTGATCGTAGGAGGCGACGGATGGAGATGAGGAAGCGGTGTAATATGAAGGGTGAATTCAACCCGAAGAGGTGATACATCATCCTTTCCGCTGGGTGTGGTTCAGCGAGGAAGCAGTAGTGTGCAGAGGAGGTGGATAGGACGGCAATGGTGCCGATGTTGCTGACCACCCACCGATCTCTGTTAGTCCATAAATCCGAGTCGACCATTGATATGCGGACTAATTCAGAGAGGAGATAAGTCTGACAATGCACAAGGTTATGTTTTTCCACTTTTGCTGAAGGGTGTAGCTCTCGGTTTAGTAAACTGCATTTCTCATTCGGCCAATCGTAAGTCATGCGGGTAGGATTGACTAAACCACTCTACTTCATGCATTATCTCCGAGCGTGTACAGTCGACGTCGGTCAAATCGCCGCAGACAAATGTCGAGGAACAAGTCAAACCAGACCAGTTGACATCTACTTGGCGTTCAAGGGGCGTCACAGAACCCAGTATGAGATGAATACAAAAGAGGAACTTGGACCACACTAACTACGCCGCGATACATAGGTGTATTTCAATCAAATAACTTGCGCCAGGATGCCAGCAGCCGATGATCTAAGAACATCGCAGCGACAAGTTCAAGTCGAGATCCGTAAACTGAAGTGGCAAGTTAGCGACAAAGAAAGTTGAATTCAAGATTGAGGAACTAACAGCGTATGGAGATGGCATGCGCCTGACGCACTGGGAGCGTCGAACGGACAGGAGTCGAGATCTGTAAATCCAGAAGGTAATTTAGCATTTAAGTTTACATAAACGCAGGTCAAAGAACTTACCGTGTAAGGAGATGACAGCCAATTTGAAAACTGTAACGCACGATCATCAATTTTATGCGAAGGAAATTGGAGCTTATAGGAACAACTTACAGAAGACGACGAATTCGAGAGATTGTAAAAAGAGGGCGGGCCATCGAAAGGCTAACACAAATTTGGCCAGATGCTAGTAAGAACGAGAACGGAGGACGGAGGGCATTGCGAGGGCCTGTGTTTGTGATGAGCGAGAAGTTTCGAGGTGAAGAGGTTGCCTTGAAGATAAGCAAAGAGTTTAGTTGAACAGAGGCCTTCTTACTTGGAGAGACGAGCCTCCCTAAAAGCAAAGAAAAAGTCGTTAGTGATTTATAACCGCAGCCAAGCTAGGTTTTGATCCTCTTCGCGATCGTCCGCGCATTGCTTTTCGTCTTGTTTGACAACACCTTCTCACCAGGTTCAGGAGGAGGTAGAGGCGAAGTCGGTGGTGCGTTCAACAAGCCGAATCCAGGAGAGGGTGTATTTGTATTTGGAGGTGATGTGGTGGATGGGACTGGAACGGTAACTTTCATAGAGGTTGAATTAGGCGTTAAGGAAGGAGACGAGCTTGACGTCGTTAACCACCTCTTGATATCGCGAGCAGAGTTCAGCGTAGTCTCTACTAAACAATAACGACAACGTTAATCACGATTCAGAAACAAGAAAGTACAATGCAAAACGTACCTCCGTTTACCAGGGAGCGGGACCTCAGCAATCGTCGAATTGAATCACGAAAAAACCCTCCTGGCGCCCTCTGTGCCTCCGCGGTGAACGTGTTCCACCTCGACCATCTCGACCTCGACCTCAACCTCCACCTGTAATCACTGCAGTACTCGCCTCTTGGTGTAGCCCTCGCATTCGGAGAATCGCCTAGTCATCTCTAGTACCGTTTTTGATTTGTCGCTTTGTCATGGCATATGGAACGCGGTAAGGGTGGACAGCGGCTCGCTCCAAGAGTTCAGCAGAGGAAACCCAAGACGCCTGTGAAGCTTTGGAGGATGTAAAATTTGGGGATTAAAGTGATAACTCACGGATTGGCACCTAAACTTCCCTCCCTTTTTGATTCGTCGCCTGGTGCCAAAATTTCATGGCATGGAACGCAGTACGCGTGGGAAGCGGCTCCAAGAGTTCAGGAGAGGAAGCCCGAGATAGCTGTAGGGCTTTTTAGGATGTAAATGTTGGAGGTTGAAGCTATAAATCACGGATTAGTACATAAACTTCCAGGAAGGATGGACACGCACGTACTTCATGACATAAAATACGCTACTGGTTTCGAGTCGCTCTGGGAGTTCGGGTGACGGAGCTCTGGCTGTCTATAAAGCTTTTAAGGGTAGAGGTTCAGGAGATTTATTGAGACCTTACGAAATTAGAAAATATTTTTTGGAAACGATTGAAAGGGTAATCACGTGATTGATAAGCGGTGGAACGTGGATTTGCGGGCGCTGATCTTCGTAGGGCGCAACCTTGAAGCTGCGCCTCTTTCCCCCACAGAGCCAGTCGACAAGTTCGCTCCATTTGAAGATGTCTGGATAGCACAGATCACGAGGTTCAGGCGATGACGAGGGCGATTCCTGGAGATCTGAGGCGGTGGCCGGAATTCGCAAGAGAAGGACGTCTTCATCAACGACAGCGATCCTGCACCCTTCCTTCCTCTCCTGCTCCGGATTAGGCGATCTGTGATTCTCTTCAAGATGCCATGTCGTTGCGCTCGCGGACCATCCGAACATGTGAGCATGGGTAGTCGAAACCATTAGCTCAAGGGTGGTTTACAAGAGGTGGAATAGCCATAAAGAGCGCTGAAGACAATGGAGGAGATTTCGGGATGGGTGGTGTAGATGCGGAAGGTGTGTTCGTTCGTGCGCCTGCTTGGTCAGAAAATCAGTGCACCCAGCTGGTGGACGCCGTCTATATTGAAGAGGTGGAAGTGGTCGTAATGGGCTGTATACGTGTGTCGCAGCCGCCGACAGAGAAACCTGGGGGTCTTCTTGCGGAGTGAGGGCGAACGAGGCAGGCGGCGATGGCGGCGGTATGCAGATGTGGTTTCTGGATGTAGTTTGCTGGTGTTGGTGCCTACGTTCACGCTGGGCGGTGGTGTACTGGTGGCTTTCGTTCCGAACGAACTGCGGTCTGGCAAACTAGATGACGTTCGAATAGGAGACGATGGCGCTGTTAATGCCATCGTCTCTTCATATAGCTTGCTGTGGTGGTGTCGTTCGCTTGAGCTAGCAGTGGTTGTTGTTAGGCGACAAGCTGGAGGAGTGGGTTTCCAGCGTACCTGGAAGCCTTCTGCGAGTTCGTGGAGCACGTGGCAGCCTGGAGTCACAGCGAGAGACACTCGGCGTGATCATCTGGCCAAGCTATGTCGAGCGAGGCATGCGGGGCCGTGGTAAGTCGCCAGTGGTGGGCGGGCCTGGGTGTCTGAACATACTCGAATGCGGTCTGGTAAACCAAACGACGCCAGAGGAGGAAACAGGGACGCGGTTCATGACACTGTCTCCTTGCATTGCCTGTGGGTTGCGCGCTGGTAAGTAGCAAGTTACGAAGAGATGGATGGCAGAACAAGTGCTGGGACCCGTTCTGTGATGCACCTCGCGGGTATCCCTGTTCAGGGGTCTCCCATCCCATCCTGAGCCTTCCCAAGGTCAGCCATATCTCTCGACGATACGGGGGAAGACAACGGCTTGGCCGTGTTTGTTGACGCGATATAGTATGTGCCTGTAAGGGTCGAAAAAAGAGTTAGAAATGCGAACATAAGAATGAAAAAATGAATTAAATACCATTTTTAAGTGTTCTTCTGGGCCACAAGAGGGAGGGAGAGGCGAGGATTCGTGGGGGGTGGTGGTCAGAGATAGAGATCGATGACTTGGCTTGCCATTGATTGTTGCCCGGCGCTTTCCGAGAACAATCCGAATAGAGAGGAACGGGCACTGCAGAGATGCATTGCGTATATCTTAACAAAAAAAGGCTGAGTTCGATGCTTCCCTGGATTAAGTGGTCCATTGCACTGCTACATGACTGGTACTCTACTGCTTCTGGTTCAACGATGTCGGAATGCCTAACAAACTATGCCAGTCCTTCGAAACACGGATATACTCTGCTTTTGAGATAGAACTTGTTGTTATGCTGGCTGTCCTCGCGTAGTGCATATCCGCTACCTCTGGACTGTGTCCGGCCATAAGGTCAGCTGCAAGCGCCATTTTCTGCTGCCCTATATCGGTGTCATATCTGCCATAATTGGTGGATGGGAAATGTCGTTGAACGGCGATGGCGAAGTGTCGGTAGGACCGCGCCCCAATATTCGAACCAGTGGCCTCATTCATAAACTTGAGCAGATTTGCTGAAAGCGTTTCGGCATCCCATGCCTTGCCATTTGATGCCCAAACACGTTCCTTGTAGGCGGTGATCATGGTTTGACGTTTTTCCTTCACCAATAGGAATTCCAAGAGAATCATGATCTCGATTGGACGAATAAGGCGCAGCATGATGTAGAGCAGTCGGAATATGCAGTATGGAAGTAAACGGAAGATATCTTTGTGATCGCCAGTGATGAACGATCCTTTATGATACCCCGATCTAAATCCACCACTGCCTTCCGAGATTTCGAAGACAACGTGTCGAGACCCATTCTGAGTGTTGGTGGGGCTGTGCAGTGACTCTTCGGTCATGCGACCCGGTGGGCCTTGGGTGATGTGGCATAGGGCCTGAATAGTCCGCAAAGCCTTGTCGATATTCGAGACCCAAAGTACGCTCTGCGCCTGGTTGAAGCGAAAATACCCACTTGAATCCCTCTCCAATCCGAGCTTCATCTCCTTTAACATCCTGAAAAAGATCTTGCCAGATTGTGGGTTGTCCATGGTCCCGTCTCTGGCGTCAAAAAGTAGTCCATTGCCTAGACTATCGTTCGTCCCAGAGAGCTCTTCAAGTGTCGATAGTTTGAACATGGCTTCCACCTCTTTGAGGGAGCAGGTACCTAGTAGAATCGAATCTTCAACAAATCGTTCCATTTCGTCGATCTTCTGTCGTAGGAAGTGCCGGAAAGCGTCGAAGTCGACCTCGTGCTTGCCAACTTGAACGACATTCCCCCGCCACCAGATCATATCTGGACGAGGGGTGGCCTTCGCAGAGACGCTCGTCTTGTGGAGAATCATTCTCAGCGTTGAGAATGGTGCAAGGTTATAATCTTGGAGGTATAATTCACAGAACTCAATGCATCGACTATAACCCGGTGAATGGAAAACTCGAATGACAACAAAATAGTGGAGAAGATACGCACTTAAACCAAGCATCTGGGTTGCTCGTTTTGTTTCGCCAGTCTTCGAACTGATGCACAGCTGATAACCTGAAGCAGTATTGCAGCTTTGCGGCGATTGGCGGTATCAAATGTATGTGCGAGTAGGATCCATCGCTCTCCAGGCATTTCAAGGCTAGAAATGCGATCGTCGGGGAATTGAAGGTTTTCTCGGCGGTGTTATTCTCCTTCGGAAAGTAAATAGATGTTAGGAGAGTGTACAGAGCGATTTTGCGGTCGTCCTTGGAACCAGTATGAAGGTTTCGGAATAGAACTTCTAGGGCTGATGCCTGATCTTGATCGAAAACAAAGATTTTCAATTTCTTCTTCGATTTTCCAAGCTTGAAAGCCTGAAGAAGTGCCCACACGAGCTTGACTTCGATAAGGGCATAGGCAGCGATAGACTTCTTCTCGGTAAGAGCAGCAAATGCTCGGCGGACAAATCGTCCTGAGATGTTCCTGAAATCTTGTTAGACGTTGTACTTTGAAATTAGAGGAAAGCTTACGGAGTGCAGTTTGTCATCCGACTTAGGAGGGAGTGGTGGAGCTCTTTCAATGTCGCAACGTCATCACGGAATGACAATAAGACCAGTTCTCGAAGCTCGACATAATCTTGATCCTTAGGGTCTGGCTCATACATCTCTCGGAGAGCTTTGCGGTTGAATGGCTGTAAAAATTTGTCGATCCCTGTCTCAACAAACACAGGAAGAACTGTTCGGATGTCGGCATCTGGAATGATCCCCAAGCCTCCCATGGCAGCCATCTTCTTCTGCTTCAGCATTTCTAGAGCATCAGCTAAATCCAATTCAGCGCTGTCTTCGACCTGGGACTCCAGTGGAATGAGATCAAGAGCGGGGGTGGGAGAAACCTGAAAGTATAGCAAGAAACCAGAGGTTTCCGTCAGCGTCTGTGCAGCGGAGATTGGGCGATTATGGGATTTCCCTGAATGTCTGCGACGGTGGTTAGTCAATGACCTAGCGGTTGGTAGAATATAGTCGCATGCGCTGCATGCGAAGACCTGTTGAAATATACGTAGACCAAGTACAGGTGGACGCAGACGGCGACGACCATCACGACCAGTCTTGACATCTGGAAGAGGAATTTCCGTCCACTCCAGGGTGCTACCGGCTTCACGCATAGAGTAGTCGTCGGTCGTAAGGGACTCCTGAATTTCCCTGGTGAATTTTGCTATGGGAGGGATGAAAGCCAGAGGCACATGGTCCTCATACATGACGTCGCTTGACTTCCAAATCGACCAGGCTGGGTCCCAGTTGGTCCTCTTTGCTGACAGTGACTTGAGATGCCTGTGAACGGCATTTACAGATGGAAATCCTTCGCCACAAGAAACACAGATGAGTAGACGGTAGAGGGTATTGAATGCAAGACCGTATTTCGATAGAATGGAGGTGGTAATTAACCGTTCGCCCCTCTCCTCAGCTGCCTGTAGTTCTCGGCTTGGAGGCGTCTTAGTGATATCAATGTCGGTAGCTCCATCAGATGCTTGGTCTTTCGCAGAACCTTTGGCTGATTCAGATGGTTTAGTCCGACGTTTGGCAGGCTTGCTTTGAACAGGAACCATTTCATTAGTCCTAGCGTTCTGCGGTTGCACCTCCACGGCAATGCGGCTTCTTAGGTTCCTTTTTCCTGACACCTCCTCAGGGTTATAAGCATTACTGAAACCAGGCCGCCCGCCTGGCAACCTGATATCGGCCGATTTAACAGGATCCCGGCTTTCTAATAATTTGGAAACTCACCATGTAGTATCATCTTCGCCTTCGTCTTCGTCTTCGCCTTCGCCTTCGTCTTCGCCTTCGTCTTCGCCTTCGTCTTCGTCTTCGCCTTCAGATTCTTCAGGCGCCCAGTCGGCAGACGGAAGATCTGGGATAGCTGATCCTGAACTATGCTTCTGAATAAGGCCTTCTTCGTCACTGCCTTCTTGATCCCATTTGGGTTGGGGAAACTGCAAGACCCGAGCAGTGTCGACATCCGATTCAAGGTCAGAGTCGGATTCTTCCCCATCTACAAGGTCATTCTCAAGAAATTTTATAACACGCGCACGACTTCTTGGGGCGGGAGTCTGCAGAAGGCTACGGGTGACCCTCGGCATTAGTACTATTGTCAAAGACGTTGCCTCAGTAAAAGGAAATAAGAGTGCCCAACATGAGCACATACTCGTATTTTTCAGTCCGAGATCTCCCATTTTGGACTCAATTGTACTGGGAGGTCGAAAGGTGTCACCTGTGAGAGGCGGTTGGGTCCATCACTGAGCAAGAAAAAAAAGATTTAAACCGCACCCTCTGCACCAGGCGCACTGATAATCTCCATTGCTTCAAGGACTTCTTCATCAGGAGTTTCATCCTTTAGATCTTCCTCCATTTCTGTTGCTAGTACCTCGACGTCGGCAGAGTAGGCGTCGATGGAATCTTCATCCGCTGTCTGTTCCTTTGCAATTTTCGCAATTTCATCATCATCAACCGGTATGTTGACAGCTTGATAGACAACTTTAACATAGGGTGAACGCGATATAAAGGCTTAACATACTAATAGAAGATCCCCTTGGATTTAGAATTCTCGCTAACTTGTCTTTCTGTTCTTCCGTAATTTCATGACCCGCAGGTACCCCAAACTGGGCGCTGCATGGAAAACATCAGAACAGAATGTAAGCGAAGGCCAGAGGTAACATTTGGATGGCTGACATCGAAAGCGCCTCCTTCTGCGCATTTCTCCCTATCAGGGTCAACATCCAACCAGGAGCCAGTCCTGAGGCTACCTCCACAAGTTTTGAAACACTGGTGAATCTGGAGATAATTGGAATCCACTCTGTACATTGAGTCTGCTGAACTCACTCCATAAAATTGTCTTGTTTTCGTCAGGCTTTAAAACAGTGATGGTAGGAAAGACAGGGAATTTATAATTCGAATCCCACAATTCGGATTGCCCAAAGGATCTTGGATGGTAAATTCAGTCACAGGTGGCTTAGAAATGCGCACAGCATGTTCATCAATCAAAAAGCGCAGTAATGACGTTTCTAACGGGGCACATAGAGTGGCTGAGTTAATGGCAGGGCTTGCATTCTCTCTCAAGAAATTACCCAAGATCATCCAGATGTGGGGGCGTTCCATCATTTCGGAGCACCGTGTGTATCATTCTCATGCAGATCCACATCGATCTTCAGCATTCATCGTATTCTTCTGACATCCTGAGATTCCCAAACTGTTGCGGGACAATTTACAACCCGAATGCCAACAAAAGCACAACAACAAAGCGGCGTGAGGTGAGAGTTAACCGGCATGGTCCCTTCGATGTTGAGGGGCTAGGGCACCAGGAGACTGACAGTTTGTGGGTGGGGTCGTTATCTAGGAATGTCCGTAGCTTGGCGTAGAATACAGATGCGTAGACTTGGCCTGGCTGCGGATTTAGGTCGAAGACGGACTGGACGGCTGCGGAGTTGTCGGCAAAGAAGCGGATGCGGCTTATTTCTGGGTGATTGCGTGTGAGCCCTACCACGATCTGTGCTCCATCATCAAACATGCCATCTCTCCGTCGTACAACTCAGCTCGCTCTCCCTTTCCCGTCATCCTCGATTTTACTTCAAATCCATCCGACGCATTTAAAAAGTGCTGTCAGGTATGCGAGCGAGGTTTGGCGTCCAATTTTAGAGACGGACATGTTGCAGTGAGTCCCGCCGCTCTTTCTCTCTACACTGTAATTCCTGACAGGTATTTTTATGCAGATACACTCTGGCCCTCGTTCAAAGCAATTCGTAGCATCCGATGCTGATAGTGTACGATCCAATACGACATGCATCAACCACTGTCTGGCGTGATCGTTTAAAACGTATTTTGGCAGGCCTCCGTGCTGCAGTAGCATCCAAATCCTCACTTAGTATATCCAGTAGTCAGGGAAGTAACAATACATGGTAGCAAGGGAGGCTTAGGACGACGCTCGGAATGGTTACAAGTATTACTTAGGGGATATTCAGATTGCCATTTGGACTTTGACAAAAGGCTCCAAGGACTTATTCTTGAAGCGCGTATGAGCACAAAGCATTAGCTCAAGCCCCAATTTCTTCTGGATCTCTGCGAACTTCCTCGCGGTGCATAGCACCCATTGATCGTGAATGACTGGAAGGGAGTAGTCAAGTCGCAGAGGCCTCCTGGTGCTTGTATCCCAGGCTTCGATGCGGTAATGCAGTTTCTACCCATGAACGCGGCCACATTTCCGCCCTCGCCACGCCCAGGAACACTGATAGAGTTTCCTTAGAACGGAATCCTGCATCGTCCCACGCTGTCAGAGTGGCGTCCCGAGAACCAGTCACGGCGATGGGGCGGTTGTTCAGGACGCGCAGTGATCAGATGGTCGAGGTATGTCCATGCCAAACGTATATGCGTTGGCTATAAGTGAGTGAAGTCAGGAAGGGGTAGTGACACCAGGTTGGTTGAGGCTTACCCCAACTTCGCATCCCATAACCTGAACACCCCGTCACAGCCACCAAGTCCGCTCGACCTGCAGCATCTTCGCCAAAGACACCCTCCGACGAATTTCTGCTTTCATTGCTGCTGTCACTGGATTCTAAGTACAGGAACCAGGCCCAAGCCGATCTGTATAGCGGGTGGGGCGAGGCGTTCCACGCGACGCGGGTCGTGGGAACATCACGTGATGCCCATGCTTTACGCTTGTGAGCTGTCACTTCGTAGTTCATTTGGCTTCCCCGCGCCTTCAGCGCCTCTGTGCGGTCTGGAGAGTGCGCCCTTTACGCGTGTGCACCTCTCGCCACCGACTCTCAGAGCCCCTGTTGGTTCTGGACAGCTTAGTTTGGGCTCTCTGCAGCCACTACGCCCCGAGGTGCGTCGTTTGGATTTTAGGCGGACAGCACCGCTTCCTTGAAGGCTCGGAGGTGGGTTTGGGTTGGACTAGGGCCGAAGGGTTTGGATTGGATTAGGGCCGAAGGGTTTGTGCATGGGTGGATGAATGGTGAGTGCCCTTTTCAGCATGGGAGTGAGGCAGATGGGGGTACGCTTACCTCTCTCGCTCCTCCAGCCTCTCGCCCTTGTCGACAAATACACCGCCCTGCGACTGGGGCTCGCGCCTCGACACGGCGTCGCTGCTGACAACGGCGTCGACTGCAAAGCCAGTTGGTGCTCGTGGCCAGACGGCCCGCTGAGCTGGGGGCATCGCGTAGGGCTGGTGAGGCCGTGGGCAGTTCAGAGAGAGATGCGATGCCAACTGCTCCGCAATGGTCGCTGCTGTGGCGATCAGCAACGCAGCCCTCGAAAGAACGCCGCAAACCACGTCGTGGTCGTGGGGGAAGGCTGAATCCAAACCGCGTATTAATAAACAAAAGGTATCATGTGACCTGACTTCGTTTGGGGGTGAGCCTGACGCGTGCACGTCGCGTCTGTCATGTGATGTGGTTAAGTGCTACCAGCCATGCGCAGAACGCGAGCCCTGAAGCTTCAGCACGGCGGCAGCTGGAGCTTTGCCCAGCTTTGCGCTATCACATCGGTTGCTGGCACATGCCTCTCCATCCTCGTCTCCGTCGCTGCCCGGCTTGTCGAGCAAGGCTTTTCGTCGCCTGCCGCCATTACCGATGGCTTCTGGGCCTTCCAACGCCGCCTCGAGTCTCTCCTCGCTGTTCGGACTCGGGGTTGGTTTATGGAAGGTTACAAACACGATGCAGGCCGACATCGGACACGCCGTACTGAAAGTGCGGGAAAGCATGCTCAGCTACTCGGGGGCATGGCTCTGGAGGCTGCAAAGAGCCGCGTGGGACCTGGGCCGGAGGGTAGAGTTGGAGTTTTCATGAGCCCACCCCTGCGTAGAGGATATGGTAGGGGCGCAGGAGCGGGAGGAAGCGGGAGGCTCATGTCGAGGAGCGCACCTGGTACTCCTGGTGCAGGAGGTGATGCCACGCAGATGTTGAGAGAGAGGGGGGTATTCGAATACGTCGAACGTTTCTGGGTGGTGTCAGTGTGGGGGTCCCAGTAGCAGCAGCACGGGTTCTCCTAGCAACCCGAACCCGCATCTGACGACTGTCGCTCCTCATACAAAGCCCATCGCGGAGAATGGGCACAACATCAGTCTCCGGCTTCTCGCCTCTACTCCCAGGAACGCAAGGCGCAGCACCAACGAAGATTGGTGAGTTTAACGCCTCGCGCAGCTAACCTGTTGCCGATCTCCAGTTCTCCAAAGATGGAACGAGCGTGGCCGTTGTTTTGCGGAACGGGCATTCCATCAGGGTGTTCAAGCTTCATCCTACGCCTTCTGTAGTGGTATCAGCGTGTTCTGGGGCCATCAATGAACAAGGCGGACTTGACGCTCACAGTCAGGGAGGCATGAGTCGATGCGCTACGCAGGCATATGGCTTGTATCGTGGACGGACGACGGCGGCCGTTGAAGATCTCAGCTGGGCCAGAGATGGGCGCTGGCTTGCTGTTGGGACTCGGAATAGGGCGATTTGTGTCTTCCCTGTGAATCCGTATGGTGGAAAGTCGGATATTCGGAGTCATATGGATGGCAGGGTCAGGAATGTTGATATTATCGCGTGTTTTCTTTTTCTTTGCTTTACTTCTTGCACGATGCTTATTTCTGTCTTCGCTTAGGAACTGCATCTGATCACCCTGACCCCATTGGTCAAGCTACGTGGGTCTAAGAACGCGAGTGCTGAACGACCGACCGCGCTTCTGGCCTTCATGTTCATCTCTCCATCGGACGTTTCGTCGTCGCCGAACTTGATGTTCCTGTTTGCGCCGCGTAGTGTCGTGAATTCACCGATGTTCTCGCCACCAAAGCTCAAACGAGGAGCAAATTACCAGGGCGTTCTGGTGTTCGACCCGCAGGGTGGGATCTTGTCTCTCCGTCGTTGGACAATCAAGAAGCATTTGGTCATGGAACGGGGTGTTAGCGGAGGAGTAGCTGCATCTGTTCAAGCTCTCGGCGCTGCCAGTGTCTCGTTGCCCGGCATGGGCGGCGCTGGGCCGCTCAGTCCATCTCCGTCGAACAAGGTGAGCGCTACTTCAAGTAAATCGCCCACCTCTTCTGGAATTGCCGAACTGCCAACGGAGCTCGCTGCTAAGGAGAGTATCGAAGCCGCCTGGGTCCTGAAACGTGGTCGTGATTGGGTGGAGAAGATGCCGGTTCAGCCACCTCAGACCCCTGCTGCTGATTCAAGGAGAGGCGGAGAGTGCGTTCGCTTTCCTTCAGCGCGATACTTTCTAATTGACATCCATGCCTATTTTCAAGCTGGCTCGCTGAAGGCGAAATCTCCACTCGTTCTACTTCTACGCGCGCCCTTCCTCGGCCGCTCTACCCTTCTCATCAATTCTCCTTCCACACCCTTAGAGGTGATTGTCATGCTCTCGTACGTCGCTATCAGTTTGATATACCAGGCGTCAAGATCGAAGTTCGCAAGGCAGTAGAAATCAGTGCCTACTCTTCAGGCGGAGGCGAGCCGGCATTCGTCGAGAGTTTCTCCTCTCCTCGAGATATCCGCCGCGTGTCGTCTTCTTTTTTGATGGACCCATCGCCTCAGCTTTCTCTGGTAGTTTCGATAACTCCAACTTGCCGGCCATTCTGCCTATGCACCCCAACGGCGCTCCTGGTTCAAAGCCCTTCCGTAATTCTATTCCCTTCCGAACGATGGTTGGGGTTGGGGACGGCGTCAGCGGGGGTATTGGTCGGCTTCGAAGGGAGATGCATAAAGCTCGTTCGCCGGTTTGGTATATTTACGGCCTATATAATGGTAGCTACCAACTTAGTACAGGGTACTTGTTACGTAAGGTACGCAGACGGCAACAAGAGCAGTCAGCCGGGGGCAACATGTAGCCGGCTGCCGGTGGGCCAAGCCAACTTACTGCGCAAACGAGTGCGCCGCATCAGTAACCTCCGTCTAAACCTTCGTTGTCACCGCCGCCATCAGCGACGCCGCCAGCACAGACAACCCCACTTCCACCTTCTCTCGATTCGACTCCTGAAACGTCCACTGTGGCAGAGCGGGGCCGCGCTTCTCCTACACCACCTGCGTCTCCGGCAGATACAGGTCGAAGAGGTGCCACGATTTGCATCAACGAGCCTCGTAGCGCCCAAGAGAAGCTCAACATCGGATCGTCCGATAGCTCCTCCGCATTCTGATGAGTCGAAGGTCGACGACAAGACATCTCAGCCGAGTGCTTCGTGGCGCAGCCCCAGCTCTCCGCAAGATCCTTCGAGGAGGAAATGAAGCTCAGAAGACTCGACGGCGAGCTCAAGGTCGACTCACGGTCGCCAACATGTTCGACGCACAGCCCTGATGTGGTGGAGTGGACAAGCACGGGCGAACGGTAGATTGCCTTCGCCTGCGCCGTTGACGGGTGCCGGTACAGCACCCATGGCCAGCTCGTCAGCCTCTGAGGTGCCTCTGAGGTGCCTCCTCTGCCGTCAGCACCAACGACAACAACGAGCAAGAGCACACAACCTACGGCTGCACCTGAATCCGAAGCACCGCCAGCGCAGCTGTCAGCTGTCGTCAAATCCACCCCAGTGCCCGAGCCAGCGCCGGAACCTGTCCTCGAACCCGTATGCGAGCCTGAACCGCAGCCACAAGAACCCGCGCATCCGGCATCGCCGCACAGCCAAAGGTCAAGCTCTCCCTAAGTGATTTTGTGCTGAGGAAGAAGAACCAGCGGGAGGAGCACGAGTTGACGAAGAACGTGCAGGCATCGCCGCTGAGTGTTAGTTCGTCTCTTAGAGGCGAGCAGGATGGAGAGGCGGGCGCTTCTGGGTCTGGGCCAGGACAGGATGCTTCTGGGTCGGCGCACGTCGTGTCTGCGTCTACGGTCATCTCTGCATCGGGTTCTGGGATCGACAATGCAACAAAGGACGGTGTGGGTGGGAAGGACGTTGGAGCTGATGCCTTGGGGATGAAGGATGGCGGTAGCAGAGGCAAATTAGCTGCAGTCGTCGATTCCTTGCCAGACATGATGGAGGGTGTCGAGGGTTCTGCATCAGTTGGTGATGGCTCCGCGGAAACGAAGAGCGACGGACAGCCCGTTCGCAGCCATAGCCCTGCGGGCGTCAAGGGCATTGACATCGAGATGGCAGAACCGTGAATAACCACCTGAACTTGCCATTGCCACGCCGGTACTGCAGTCAAGTGATTCAAACCCAACCCTGCGTTGAATGGGTATCATCAACCACCCGAGCAAGCTCTGCCGCCATCTCCTATACCATCGAAACCTCCTCTTCCCCTTCCCATTCACATGCATTCCCCGACTTCTGCGTTTCCTCTTCTCTACCCGCGAGGCGAAGCAAGAACTGGTCAAGAACCCTATCAGTGGACTGTCCGCATGTCGACCACTGTTCGTCAAGTCACACCCTTTACCGACCGCACCGGGGCTACAGCCCACCCATCAACGGCATCCTATGGCTCTGGAGCGTTCTATCTCGCCTATCAGTCCCGATCTTGGCCTGCAATCCCATTCTCGTCGAGACTCACATGAAGATGGAGAGATCGGCAAAGCCTCTCCGCCTCCTCCGTCTTCCCAGCGGCTCAACCCCCCAAGCCCAGCTACCTTCATCCCAAAGTCGAGATCCTTCTCAAATCTCCAACCTCCTTCTCAGTCGCATTCTCCGCCGTGTCCCACGCGCACTGCGACAGCATATGCTGTCGAATAGACCCACAGCTGCTGCTGCTGCTCCTCCAGGAGTCAGTTCCGCGTCGTCACACTCGCAGTCGTACTCCCATGGAGGGTCGCAGTACATCCCGCGAGGACCGTCGGAAGATCGTGATAGAGATAGAGACAGGTCGTTGGATTGGGAGAATAGGCATTATCGTGCACCGTGCAGGGGTGGCGGAGGTCAAGGTTTGGGAAGATAGTGCCACTGATTATGGATTGTTCTGGTTGTTGATTGTTGTCTGTGTTCGGGCTCGGTTTTTGTCTTCCTTATTCTTCATTATTTCGCTTCGATTTCGCTTGGCGTTTTAGTTTGGTACTGTAGCCTTTTTCCTGGGACTTGTTACAATTAGCCACTCCGCTTCTATTCCCTTGTTTTCTTTCGTTCTTTTTTCCCCCCAGTTTGTATATCTGCTCCCTCGCTTATTTCTTTCGCTTACTATGCGCTACTGTCTGAACTTCTCCGATTTTCATATATTGCTATGGCGCCGTTCAACTTTAATGTCGTGTATTCCTGCTTTGGGCCTCAATGGTGACGACAACAGTGATGATATAGCCCGTTTCCGGTCAGCACTATCTGAAGATAATCATAAAGTCCGCGATTTCTTGTCTACCATCACTCGATCGAAGTCTCCTATTTTACCTGAGTGAATATGAGCGAACAAACCTACATCATCTCCCATGCTCCCACATCCTCAGCCCTAACTGTTTTCAACCCTCAACTATATCGTTGCTTCAAGGCTATGTGAATCCCAGTTGAAACTTTTCCAGACGGCGTGCACCCGTTGGAATATAAGAAGCTTGAATACCGTAGAGATACAGGGTGGATCTTTCACAATCCGGTCGAGAGGACCATTTTTCCAAGCGTGGTTGGGATCAAGCCTGGCACCATGCCACGGACCGCGTCGCAGGTCGACGCCATACCTTTCCCCAACATCTACTCGATGCAATGTCGAAGGGTATAAGATGCTGCCACAGCGAAGGTCCTAGCAGAGGCGAAAGAGTTGTAGGAGGGGCCGAAAGGCGACAGAGCCAACGGTTCAGGGCCAGACGTGGTCCACGTCGTCGATCTTCTGGCCGTGGTATGGAAGCAGGGTCTAAGCATTTCCTCCTCCCAAGGCCTACCTACCGTCTTGATGAGATCGGCATCCGTGACCTGTGTCCCGCTCGAAAAGTACCCCGCTGCAATCTTGGCGTCGATCTCCGCACGCGAATCGGGTGGTACGAGATAGTCTAAAGACCACATTATCAGGAAATCCCCAAAACATCCAGAAAAAAGGAAGAACAAAAAATGCACCAGGAATATCATACCGCTTTCAAATTAGTATCCCGCTCCTCACGATCGCGTCTTACTTCATGTCGCTCATCGACGCCACTTTGTCGACCTTCTTCACGCGCGATCCCGAGCCAATGCAGGACATCGGGCATTAGGGTTTGGACCCGCTTGTCTTTGACCCCCCAGCGATCATCTCGGTACATTTGAAGTACTTGTCGGCGGAGTCGCCGCCGCGCTTGCGGAGGTTGTAGAGGAGGTACTTTTTGAGGTGGGTTAAACAACTGCATGGGGAACGGAGGGAGAAAGATATACGTACTTGGTAACTTCAAGTTCGCCTAGGGGACGTCCTTCTTTACGGAAGTAAACGACGCCGCCGACACCGCCTATAGAAAATAAATACCACGCAACAGTGGAAATCAATGATCATACATACCTTTCTGTGCTTCCTTAATACATTCCTCGATAGCGTAGGTCAGGTAGGGCTTGCATGTACATATATCCGAGCCAAAGACATCGGACCCATTCCTATTAGTGAGTTACCCCGCCACCGCCTCCGCTGCCGTCTTCATGGTCCTGGCTGGCTGGTTGTCGTGGTTCCTCGTCGCCGGGGGTCCGTCCGTTGTTTGGCTCATGCGAATATGGTGAGGTGGTGGCATGCGTCATCTTGCTGTCGAGGATGGGGAGCGGAAGGGGTGGATGGCGGGGGAGAAAAGAAGTGCCAGCAATTTCCATATGGGTAGTATCCCACGTACTTTGTCGAAGAATTTCCTTGCACTGCTCAAAAGTAAAACCATTCGCGACAACACTGGCGAGCATTTTCCGGAATCCATCTCTGATAGCGCAGATAATCAAGTCCGTAAATGCGCTGGGCGCCTAAGGTCATTTCACACCTGAATATGTCCTGACCGGCAAGAATCTCCAGGTTGCCTTCCCGCCGTCTCGCTTTCCCGAAGCCCAAATTGTCCGTCATATCTGGGATCGTCAAAATTATCTCAGTCAAGAGGCACCGTTTCGCGTTGATGACGTACAATCATTTGAATCAAATGTAGTGATCGTGCCATCCCTGTGGTATTGCAGAAAGAAAAGACTCAACCTTAGTCACGATACAGAAGTTTAAATTCGCAAACCAACCAGTCAGATAATACGATGACCTTCTTGTCTTGGTGGATAGGAGGGTATGGCAGAGTGCTTTCAGGAGCAACTGGTTCGGACATGGTGGTATCTAGGAGAAGCATGTATTCGAAATTGTGAAATGATGGATTGCATCTCGGACTCCGGATGTATCTCTGCTACCGAGCCGAAATCTGCCGCTGATTGTACTGGCCCTGTGAACGTATATCGCCGGTAGAACGTTACATAAAAAGGTTTATTCTCGGGATCGACGGAGAATAGCGCATCGATACAGGCATATGGTCACTGGTTACTAATCTAAGTCCATGCTGAAGTCTAACGCCAGGCGTGAGGGATTGTGGCCGGATCATCTACGAATTTTGCGAAATAAGTAACAAGACATTATCGTGAGCGGGAGGGATAGCAAGATATCACATCTATGTGGAGCAGAGCAGAAAGCACAAGAAAAAAAGCAGGAAGAATAAATCACCAGTCGAGAACGGGAAGGAAGAATTTTGCGATTAGGTTTTGGTAGTACGGTCGCAGCTGTTCGACGTTGCAAGGTTCGTCGCATTTGCTGTATAGGTCGTAAGGGTTGAAGGCCTTGACGGCTTCAAGGATCTGCTCGTCCTTTTCATTGGTCAGGTGTGAATAGGCACCCTCTCTGTGCCATGGGTAGAAACTGTGGTACCGAATCATGGCAAGACCTTCGGCGGGCAGAGAGCTTTGATCCTTCAGGACATTATAAAGATACTAGAGTCAATCAAATGTTAGTCAGGCGTGAGAAAGACGACGGAGTTGGTACGGCGTACCTCGTCGTGACCCCAAGACAGCATGACATTGTCAAGGCCACAGTGCGGCTTGTAAATGCCATATTCAGTCGAGTACACTGCGTCACAGGAATCTGGATTGCTCTTGAACGTTTCAGGGTAGATAATCTTGTCCGAGAATTTGCAACCGACAACTAAATAGTATGAGAAGCGTTAGAATTCCTACTGAAGAGATCCAACGGTGTAGATGTTTACCGAAAGTATCCTGAAACGATATGTGAGCTACGGTGGGTCAAGAAACATCAATCAAGCTCCACTTACACCGACTACGTCCCATTGGCCCTCTGAGCCAAAAAGTAACAGCAGTTTCCCAAGGTCATGCAGAAGACCAGTCGCCTGTTCCAGGGATAAGCTTTGGAATAGGGACTAGACAGCAATGTATTACCTGCATCCACTCGGGTTGTCCGTCTCTTCGAATGGCTTCAGCCGTTTGAAGCAGGTGATCGATTTGGGACATGCTTGTCTGTGAAATTGACGTCATGAGCGCCAGAACGAGGGTAACTTTGAGGGCCGTGGAATTACATCAGGGTCTGATTCGTCGATCAGAGTGTTGAGCAACTCTATCGCTTCCCAGACGCCCATACGAGCACGTTTTCTGCTTTTGAAGTCGACGCGGGCCTTGATATTGAAGGCCACCGTTTGTTTTTCTGTACATGCATGGTCAGCAACAATTTTACAACTTCTGAGAAGCTCGTAATAACAGACCGTGCTGTTCCTTGTAGAACTTCTTCACGCGGTCGCAAGCGGCATCGTAGTCGCGGAACTGAGACTTGTCCATCGACTCGTCGAATTCAGATTTGTCGTTCCACATTTTGCCTTTGATGATATTCACTGAAAACGAAGGCCATGATCAGGAATTCGACGTGACGCAGGAAAGAAATCGCAGACGCACCCTCATCAATAGCATCAGAAGTAACATAAAGCTCATGACCGCTTTGAGTGGGAATGCTAGACATTTTTGGGGGTGTTTAGAGAAGAAAGTGGCCGGTATCGGAGAGCAGAGGATGTTGACCATTACGACCAAAGGACTCCGGCCTTTTATGAGTCGCCAAAAGAGATCTGTGATGAAGAAAAGGGCCAGCTCAAATTCGAAAGAGCTGATCTCCAATCGGCGATTACAACGGGACTATTAAAAGTAATGCAAAAGTTCGCAGCTGCAACTGCCAACCGGGTATAAAAATTGATGGGTTTCAGGCTTTCAGCGGATTTTCATGGGATTATAGGATCATTTGAATGTTCGCTGGGCTTGGGAAGCGGCAAGTCCAGATCTGGGCGAACGCCACACGCCCGTTGCCAGCCCTGGCCAGGCTCATCCTCGACCCCTCAAGGTCTAGCTTAGCTTGCGACTCCGTGAAGGGGTTGTGGGCACTCTTTGGAAAGGACTCGACCTTTCCATTGAACGTTATTCCTCAATGGATACCCATTTACCCAACACTGAGGTCATTCTAAGTCATTATACGTTCTTTGGCACCTATCAAGCTCAGGCTGGCCGCGCGTAATGAGGTTCCCAAGGCCAAACGAGCATCTACATCGAAAATAACTCTGATAATGAAACGCACTTTCAGCAATGGCGAAATCTTTGATGCAGGTGTCTAGTCATCTCCTCTTTCATCGCCGAAAAACTTCCGGGAGGGGATAGGGGAGCTTTACTCGCAAATTCTCAGAAAAAGAGGAGTCGGAATGAGTAGGTCCGTCGCGGCGTCGCCCATGCACCACTTCATTTTCGAGATTGATCTCAATATCTATGTTACTGAGATCTTCGATCTGTACGATGTGCTCTCGCAAGCTGGTCACGGGGATCAGGGACCTGTCAAGCGCCCCTCAAAGGAACTTATACAGCAACACGAGCATCTTCATCATATCCATGGGACAAATGCAGGCCAGAGCGCTTCAATTCCCAGAGTTCCCAAGTTCATATTGAGCAACATCATCGACGAACTCCCTCAAGTATCTTCGAAGCTTTTCCAGACAGCATCATTAGTACTACATTTTGCTCCTCCGTTCTTCTCACATACGCCTTTGCATAGATTTCTCACAGGAGAGCTTGTTGCCCTATGGTTAGATCCTTACGGCTCCGCGATGTTCGCGCTGAGGAGGTAAACCGTAGGCAAGACAATTGACGACGTGTTATGTATTGCATCTGTCTCATCACGGAGTCTTACTGCACCCCAAGTAACATTCATACATCAATAGATGGGTAACGCATAACCGCTCAATACTCAGGGCATGCATACAATGTTCACAGACAATTTCAGAGGACTTGTGAATCTTCGACTGTCAATTAATTTTCCCGCATGTCATCCATAGGTATGGGGTGGTCCCACAGAAGGTTATCCCTGCAGAAGGTGAGAGTCATTGGGTATTTCTGGACATACATTCCGGGCATAAGCGGCATTTACTGTGGTGACGACATTTATTCACTTCATACAATTGAATCCGATCAAAAGGAATCTTCTACACGCCCGTTCCAGCGACTACAAAGGCAACGGGGGCCAATGTTCGAATCCAAGTTCGACGGCTAGACAGAAACGATGAGGTTAGGGTTCGGATATATCCCCAATGTTTGAAGAATGGTACGTACGCCATGGAGGGGTGATGAATCTGCGACCGCCGACAGATAATAATAAAGAGGCCGTCAGTACACATTCACTGATAGACGCATGTCATAGAGATGGACAGAACGCGGGAACAACTGACCTCTTCTGCTTTCCACTAGCCGCACGGCCGTCGAGTTTATCGATATCGGCAGCATCTAACTTCTCGGCAGCTGCGAGGGCGCCTGTGAAGTTTCTGGCAATTCGCGCAGGCGTGACGGACTTGGGAAGCACCACGATTCCCTTTGCAACTGAAAATGGAGGATGTGTAAGCTTTAGAAAACGCTTCATGGCGGGGTAGTTCCGTAAATAACGTACGAAGATAGCACAACAAAATATCCGCAGGCTGTAAGGAATGTTTGGTGGCTACTTCTGTTATGACTTCATCGGTCAAGAGCGGTGAGTTGGTGGAGCCAAGTGGTGAATACGCCTGCGGTGCAATTCCTTTGGATTTGAGATAGGAAATGAGCTTGTGCTGAGAATTATACACATGTATTTCGAGCTAAAACAGGTTATGCGTTCAGTGGTGGTTCATGTCTAATTATTTGGAAGATTGTCCCATTCACCTGGTTGACGGCTGGGATCACTTCTGCAGTTGGAAGGATTTCCTCAAGCTTTGCCTCGGAAAAGTTGGAAACCTCAATTGATTTGACTTTTCCTGAAAGCGAAAGCATGTCGTCAGAATTGAATGCACATGCTGACTTCCGAAAGCACGCGCGCGGCGGAGGCTTTTTATCTCACCACTGCCTCCATTTGTTTCCAGAAATCCCATGCGTGATCTACGTCCCGTTTTCCATTCGGAAGTGTAGGGAAGACGGGGTGGTTGCCTTTGGGATTCCAAGGAATAGGCCAGTGGATGAGATACCCCGGAAAATTGGGTTCGCACACCCACAGCTTAGCATTTGCATCTCCGATTAGACAGCTGACCTCACAATCAAGATAATCGATTCCAAGATTGGCGAGGGTCTGGTTGACTATGCCACGTTTCCACAGTTTACTGGTGATCTGCGCAAGACAAAGAGAGAAATCCATGTCACCAGTCAGACGTCGGCAGTGCAAGGTTTCTACCAACGGGAACATCAGGGAACTTACAAAGATTTCCGACCTAGGGACACCAGAGGCACGAACTCCCTCATCAACCTCTTTCTCGTTCCCGTATGCCCTAGTCGCGATTCGTTGCAGGGTCAGCGGGCAGGAGAGCATACGAATGCGAGCGACTACGACAGGCAGTCAAAATGCAGGAGGAAGAGTAGCAACGCTGGAGCAGTCCGATCTGGCCAGGCGAATGCACGCGATGGCAGCGAGGCAAGAGCCGTGTCGTGTTCGGAACGCGCTGGCGCGGCTAGTGCTTCCTCGAGCACTGCCACCAGCGTACTATCTAATCTACGAGATCCTATCTAATCCGAATATCCTATCTAATCTGAATATCCTATCTAATCTGTCCGAGGTGCCCGATCTCCCGGTCACAACGCCAGCGAGCATGATTCAAGAGTCAGGAAACATTGTACAAGCCGGATAGACTGCCATTCGGTACCGCTCTCACCGCCCTCGCCTTGAGTGTCAAAACTGCGCACGCACTTAACCGCCCAGGCACACCGTGTAATTCGAGAGCAAGATACAGTGGTAATTTACCAAGGAGAATTTTTGGGTGAATAGCGTTCACTCCATGGAAGTTGTGAATGCACTGGCTGGCTTCGTTGACCATCTAGATCTCAACGTTGGTGCGTACGCGATACAGCGGCGCTCAGCGAACATGGTCCAAGACGGACTTCAATTGCAAGTTCGAACCACTGGAGAGCCATATCGATGCATACCATAAAGCTCGTCTTGAATGGCGCGAAGGAGTGAGAGACGAGATGATGAAGGATTATTACATACTCAAAATGTAGATGTTCGAAGACCGATCTGAATCAAAATCGCAAAAGAAATGCCAACGTGTTGGCAAGTTCGTAGAAATTGGGGCGCTAAACAACACTTTACGTCGTTAAGACAGATGTAAAGTAGCAATATATTACTGGACCAATAAACTACTGCTTTGGCGTATTTACAGAAAATCGAAGTACACACTAAAGCCTTCATAAGTTGCATACACTACCAAAAGAAACTTCTTCCTGCGTCGCGCAAAACCTTTCACCAATTGTACAACCCCATACCCACGCGAACACCTCAAGCCATCAAGCCCTCGAACCTTGACCACCGCAGCACGTCGTAAGCACCACACGCAAGCTACGACCACCCCTCTGTGCACTTCTTATCCGGCCTCCTACTATTCCTCCCTTACACTGCAGCTTCCCACAGTCCTGACACCCATTCATACAAAACGAGCGCCCGCCTCCTGCGAACCGCATTTACAGCAGTGCCTCGGACTGCGCTTGCTATGCGACCCCGTGATAATAGCCCCTGCACCCGCACCCGCCCCGCCTGCATCCACGCCGTTACTCCCACCAGTACCGTTAGTGACAGACGCCGACACATAACCTTGCGCGGACGGGCTCGTGGCGGGATTCTGCGTGTTCTGGCTCGGGTGCGGAGGCGACACCTGCCCGACGTTGAGCGGCACCATCTGCCCGTTGACGAAGTGGTGCGGCACGCAGGCGTACGGCGTGAATGGGGAGGCCGCGTATGGGCTGTACACCGTGGTGGAGGGCATCATTAGTGATCAAACACGGAAGGGCTACATATGACGAACCTTCCGGGGAAATCGTGCCTGGAACGCCGGTGGGAGGATGGATTTACCACCCACGGTACACGGGATCCGATCCGATCGGTTTGTGCTGAACTCGAACTCGTTGATGGCTGAACGGAATAGATGTACACCATGAGGTCGAGTAACGAAGACGGTAAAGGAGCGTACGTCTTCTCATAACCAAGCATCCAAATCCGTAGTTTCATCCTCGTCAATCTCGCCCATACCCTCAAGACACGCGCGCACGACGATCTCCGTCCACCCACTCACTTCCGCACCATATTCGGCCGTGCCTCTGAGAGACTGATCACGAATTCTATCGCACTGGGCCGTGCCAGTCGCCGTCGGAGCAACAGGAGAGAGGAACGGGGGACTTACGTGTTGCGTAGAGACTCTGCATCATTGAGGTTGCTGAACGCGACGAAGAGAACAATCAGAACCGACACCAAGGTGAGCGGCAATGCTACTTACTTGCACGACAACGTTGCTGGCCGTAATTCAACGCTCTAGCTGTGAGATAATCAGCGACTAATGGGCGGGTGAGGGACAGACATCGGGGCTCACCAACACACCAAGACAATTGGCGAGCTCGACGCTGGAGAAGAGGGCGGGTGAGACGACTTGCGAGCAGCTAGTCCGCCGAGGAAAATGAAGAGGGTACGAGTGCCGAGCGCAGAAGAGCCTAGAGAAGTCGAGGAGAGGAGGAGAAGAGGTAGGAGGGGAATGATGAGACGCGGTCAATTCTCGCCTCCCTTTATACAATTCCCATATGCCTTGTGCATATATGTAGTCTAGGAGAATATAGCCGAGTTGTGCAAATTCCAGTGTGATTCAAGGGAAGTGCAGGCGTCAGCCAATTTCCATAAACTGTTTTATTGTAGGACATTTAGGCACTTTTAATGTGCGAGACAATAGAAGAAAAAAGTACATAGAAACTAATTACCATCACCAGTGTCCTGGAAAGATTCAACAGTGATTCCAAGCCTCCGTGCGGTCTCCCATGCTTCGACGATACGCTCGGAGAAGCTGATTGTAACACCAGAGTTCTCGGCGCCATACCCCATAGAGGTCCCATGCATAAACTCCGGCCGGATGGCCATCATTGTTCCCAGGGCCTGGCGGACGACAACCTTCAGCGACAGGTCGACGAAGCTACTCCCCCCACCCGGTGGGCCTCGTATGACTGGTGCAGGTCCCTCCTTCTGTTTCTTGATGGCAGTGCGCGTCTGGTGTACTGGCTCAGAAGGCTCAGAAGGAACTTTTTTTGGGTTAATCCGGCGGTCGATGTTGAAGGCAAAGGCATATGGTGTGTATGCCTTGTCCTCATGGGCACGCCTATTTTAGACTGATTTAGTGAATAGATAGGTGATATAAAATAAAATTTCTACATACGCTTCATATCCATTGGAGAGATAGCCCTCGGGTGGTGCCCTTTTTGCAGTTGGGAAGGTGACATCGCTGCCACCAATCTTGATAGTATAACCGCCTCCTGATTGACATTTCAGCTCTGAAAGTCTACTCATAGAGAAAAACCTCACCAGAGCGCAGGTTGGCAGTCTCGAGCTCTGGGAGCCCGAGCTCCGTGAGTCGCTTTCTGGTGATATTGATAACTTCCTGCGGCATGAGCTTCTCCATTAAGCCCCAGGCGAGTGATATAACACCGACAGCGTCCTGATCGTGGGCAGCCTTGGTGGCTTTGTCGAGATCCAGCTTAAAGCTGCTGGCCAACCCGATGGCACGCGCACTGCGAGCGCCCATATTCAGGCCGAGCTGGACGATCTTTCCAGTATGATTAGGCTGCCGATTCAAATTTAGTATCAGTAGTAGACACAAATAAATCGACTTACTCGCACATTCGTCCTGTCCTTGCAAGCCTCTACAATCACTGCATGCATCCAGGCAAACAGCTCGCCAGCATATCGAGACTTCCCCAAGACGTCTCGCAGAACGATAAGCTCAATAATGGTTTTGCCTAAAGAAACAGGGTGAGCTCCCACAGTGGCATCGAAATGTGTAAGCCACCTACCATCATCCCCGACTGAATAGTAAATGACTGACTGATCTTCATAGACAACATCGAAGCCGGTGCTTTCGGTCGTGACGATAACATCTTTACCTGCTACTTTATCCTCTACTTCACTCAGGTGAGCTCCCCACTTTACCCCATGGTGATGATCACGGAGTTTTTGTCTCAGCGTGAATGGGGGTGCGGTTCCTCCAGCCTCTGCCTCTGCAATCAGGTCCTGTAGGTAGTAGTGCTTCCTGTGGAACCCGAGCTCCTCAGCCTACAAAATAATTAGTAATTCCCACAGTGCAGCTGTAAGGAGAGCGATGTACAATCTCCCGCTTCTCCCCATGCGTGACGTGTGGCGGAATTGTTGCCTGTTTGCAGGCCCAAAAATTCTCGATGGCCAATCGTAGCTCATCGGTGCACTCTTCAGCTTTGCGCGCCTGGTTAAGGAGCTCTCCGAGCCGGGACAGCTTGCAAGATGGGGTCAATCTCCATCCAGGTGGCTGTGCTTAAAAAAGGACTTACCTTTAATCCTATGCTCTCGCTCCAAATTCTGGCAGCCTCAGCACATAGGTAGGTGGTAGTTGTCCCAGATTCTGCGATGTCAGCTGGTGTCAGCCCCTTAAGTCTGTCCAACACATCTCGCTGTGATAGGAATGTGATCCCTGCATGTAATGGGGTAGGTCAGCGACTGGTGACTGCGTAATCTGTGAATCAGTTAGAGCTCACAGTTTCTGAGGTGCTGTCTTCTTGCTTCCTTGACTGTAGGTTCCTTTGGCATCGTAGTATGGCGGTCGTGGTGGTGGTACCGGTGGAAGAATTGTGTCTGGCTGAAAGAAACCAATGAGGCGCACACGATGCAAGCTAAAAATAGCTCAGCCTCACAAACCAACATATAGAAAGAAAATATATAGAAGAAAGACTATTTTATGATACACTGTACACTCTTGATGGATCGATCTGCAGAGGATTGAAACGGTGGTGGGGACCAGCCCGACCAGCTTCGAAATTCGGAACTTCCTGGGCGCTCCCAGATTGCCAAGACCATGATGGTAGTTTTTCCCCACTGTGAGCATGCGTGGGAAATATGTTCGTGGCACATATATATATATAGATATCTCTTTCTCTCTTTGCCCCCACGCCCACCCCCCAACACCCACCCCAAACACCCGACTCAAGCGGAGGCGCCAGCTCTACTGCCCACAGCCCCGGTGCAGTGTACCGTACGGCGAAGACTGAGCTGGCCGACCTATCCACCCCGCTTATCGACACCCGAGCACCCTGCACTAGCGCGCTCCACCTCCCAGCTGTGCTTCCGCTGACGGTGAGTTAGTGTGGGGTAGGACTCAGTCCCAATTTTGAAACCCGCTGCCATTGGCATCATGGAGAAGGAGGGTGCTTACCTCGTTGATCGCCCTCAGAACATAGCCGCATGGGATGCGCATGTTGCTAGCGCCAGCAGATGGTCAGTTTAAGAGGATGAGACGGTACGTCCCATGTTATCGTGGCTTTCATATCACGCGTGCTGAGTTACGTTTCATCTGTCAGGGCGCTTCATGCTCGCCTGCAGCCGAAAATTGTCCCGACATACGCGCCGACCTCTATGGTGCATGCTCGACAACCTATCTTCGATATAATTGAGATGCCAGTGTTCAGCCTCTGTTGCTATGGCATTAGCGTATGGCAAAAACCCGAACTCGTACGAAGACCCAGACGTGCAAGCTGTGAATTGTTGTCTGACCCAGCTGGGAGATGCCCTGCGACCCGGTGTATGGAGAGTTGACGCATATCCAATCCTCCGGTGAGCTCAAACCTAATTAAGACCTATTCGCCGAACTCACAGAGTATCAGATACATGCCTGGATATCTAAAAGAGCTCAAAGATGGACACGCCGAAGAACTCGAGCTATTTAAGAGCCAATTGACCGAAGTCAGGATGAAAGTGGTGCGTCGTATTCTCCGAGTCTTGGCAATGCAGACTAATACAACATCCCTTTCAATTTAGGAAAGAGGAGAGGAGGTTCCGGACTCGTTCGGGAAATACTTCCTTGAAAAACAGAAGGAACTCGAGCTCACAGATGGCGGGGCCGCATATCTCGCCGGAAGCATGTCAGTCCGCACCAGCAAGGAGACCGAGTTCGCGATCTCGAGCATCGGAAGAAGGGAGTAGGAGACCCTCGATCAGTACGGCAGGTTCGAGGAAGCAAAGCGTCGACTTTGAGACCCGATTGGGCAGGCTGCGCCAGTGTCAGCGTCAGTATCTGTCTCTGGTGCTGCTGAGAAATCGGCACCTGCGGACACATCGAACAAGACCCCTCGTTCGCTCGGCATGGCGCTTAACAACTTCGACACGCTCTCGCCTACGACATCATCGCCTTCGCTGTTCTTCACGCGCCCGGGCTGGCTGAGAGCAGGGTCGAGGCGCTCTATGTGATTCGTGGTGGCAAAGAGCAGCCTGGGGTGGTAAGTCAGCATTTAAGGCAACGGAAAAGGCTAGCATTATGATAAATGAACTCACCGCCCCTCAGCCACAGACGCGCCATCAAGACTATTTAGGAGCCCACTCAAACTCAACGCGGATCCGTCTGTGGTCTCAGTAGCGGCCTCTTTTGACGTGGCAGCTGTGGGGGAGCCTGTCTTCCCTTACAAGCCTTCCACCGCTACTGTGCCCGAGTCAAGTACTCCTAAAGATCCCTCACAGCAAAATCTGCCTTTGCCCAAGCGAAAGGCACCTACACATGCTATTCCTTTACTTACTGAAGAAGAAATCTGTGAACTTGCTAAACGCTTTGCCGAAGCTATTCCTGAAGATGAACTCAGCGTGAGCTCAATTTATTTCGGAATTTTCAGAATTTCATTGATGCTGATCCATTCATTTCAGGCTGCCGGTCTGCAGGGTTACCTTCTGAAGAACAAAACGCACCCAGGCGAGTGCGTCGAGGAAGTTGCAGAGTGGGTAATTCAAGAGCGGAAGAGTCGCGAGAAGCTCAAGAAGGAGAAGGCAGAGGTTCGAATTCCGATCATCCCCGAGTATTCCTTCATAAGATAGACTAAACATCTTTTTATAGCGTGAGGCTAAAGAAAAAAAGAGGCCGAGGAGAAGAAAAAGAAAGAGGTATGTAAACTGCATTTAAATCTGTATTCCATCCGTCTGATATCTTTCTGTTCACAGAAGGAGAAGGAAGCCAAAGAGGTGACGACCTGATCTTACTCATAGCCATGTACTGACTCCTCTGCCCACCAACAGAAGGAGGAAAAGGAGGCGAAAGAGGTGAGGGATCATTCGCTCCTGTTTTTGTGAAACCTATATCTCACATTTCTCTCAGAAACTCGAGAGGAAAGAGCGAGCAGCCAAGGCCAAAACGCTCCGAGCTGATGCCACGGCCAAGAGTGATTCCTCTGCCGCCCCGTCGACTGCCTCTACTGAATCCACTCCAGCAACCACCACAGCCACGACTGAAGGCACTTCACCCGAGACCACTACCTCTAGCTCCAAATCCGAGACGAGCAATGGAGCCGACGCTGATACTGAAGAAAGCGCTACTTGTGAAGAGGAAACCGACAAAGCAACGGAGGAAGGGAAGGAGAAGTGGGTCACAGTCAAATCCTCTTCGACAATGCCCGCTACTCCTATGCCCGCCGCCGATGCCAACCTTTGACTGCCTTGAATCGCTCTCTTTCGTGGCCAGTCTCCTGCCACGAATATTCTCCCACGTCTGTGGATCTGGTCCACCATCTGCTGTCTCTGTCTCTGGCACCCGCTCATCTCGGCGCTCTCGGTGTTTGTGACTACGTTCTTTACCCCCTACGTCTCGACATGCGGTTCGCGTGGGTTGGAGGGCCATCGGATTTGATTATCCGCCCCGACCCTCGCCCGCTCAGCCAATCCGTGCCCACTCGTTCATACCGTACATGCAAGTGTTTGTAGTTTCCGGATCTCGTCTCATGATATAACGACTTTAGATGCCACAAAATTGGGTGTGTGAGGAATTCATTAAGCATCATAATCCATAACGAAAATCGAACACAAATACTAATGGGGTGGTAGGGTAACGAGAGAATATGAGATGGGATACACAAGTTCGGACATCTGATAGTGGTGTATAAAAATACTGCTCCATTCGCCGCTATTTCAAGTCAATCTTTGGACACTATCACTGCAGCCAGGCACAGCAGTAAGCCATGAAGTGAACAATGCAGATAGAGAGAGAGTAGGAGTAGGATGGTTAAAAGACCTCCAAACGTGGACTAATCCCGGAGGTTCGATGAAACAGAGATCCTTGATATTCTCCACTGCGCAATGACCAAGCAGCTTTGTAAAATAGAGGTCAATGTGACTTTCTCCAACTAGACGTGGATGGGTCCTTGCGTCGTTAAATATTCAATTTTCTGACAACTAAAAAATTGAAAATATTGGTTACCTCTGAGCCTACCCGATTGACGTGATTCCAGGACTTCGTAGGGTATCGGAGCATTTGAGACACGGTTTGTGCACGTAATCTTGATCAGCACCGCATCTCAGTATTGATTCTATCTCGATTCTGATTCTCCGTTAACCTGTATATCGACAGTCGGTATACAGACTAATAGCTCTAGGCTGTAATGCGATCCAACTTCTAAGGATCACGGTAGCGCATTAGATATTTCATTTAATAGGGCTCGTGAATATGGCTTTCTTTTCCAAAAAATCTGCGAAATGAACGGATCCCACGTCTCTCCGCGTCACAAGGACGCTTTGCCCCGCATTTCATAAGGAAGAAACACCGCGAGGCAGCCTGAAATCAGAAAGATAGCCCCAGCAATAAATATTGGTGCAGGTGTCCTCAGATCTGCGTACAAAGCCACAGTTGGCGCCAACGTATGATCAGATTTAATAGTTCAAGGAGTGAATTAAAAAAGGACACTAACCATGACGCCGAAAATGCGGTTGGCTGTAGCCGTCATCGCGTTTCCAGTTCCACAGTTCTTGGTTGGAAAAAGTTCCGGTGTAATGGCGTACAACGCACCGTACATAACATTACTCATGAAACCGTAAGCACAGTTCCAGCCAAGTAGGACATTGGATGTACGCGCAGTTGTTGAAGCGAGGATAAAGACACCAGTTAAGACTGGCATGGTTTCTCGGATCTCAGATAACGACCCAAGCGAACGGGGTGAAGAGAGCTACCAATAGATACAGCCACGGTTCCACGTCGTCCGAGGTACGGTAGCTCAACCATGTAGCCCCCGAGTAGGGTGCCTGGCACTCCGATCGCGCTTAGGATAACTTGCTACGGATAGAGGATATATTTGTGAGTATTTATTTTTATTCCTGAAAGCAGCGTTGACCCACATTGCGGTAGGTTATATATACATATCCGTCCCCGAAGTCAGTGCCCTGGGTTTCAAGGCTGGTTGTGCAGTTTTTGAGACATTTGAGCGATAAATAATCCCACAAAAGTGCGGAATAAACGCACTAATAAGTAACAAATGAATTATGTCTATGACTCGGTTTTTAGTGTCTTAAATTCAAAAACCATATAGAGATGTACGTACAGAGGAAAGACGAGCCCAATCAAAGCTGAGTCACGTTGAAGAGAACCCCTCCGTCAAAGACAACACGCTGAGACGACCTGATGAAACACTCACCCCATAGAGCGATAAGCAAACTCGTGGAACATGCCACTGCTCGTGTGGCGAAGAGTGGTGCAATGATTTGAGTCTATCCCTGACAATTGTTGCTTGAAGTCGAACCCCGAAGGGCGGTATCGATTGACTGTTGAGACCGGCCGGCGCTCCAAATCACGCTCGTCTCCTAAGCTTTGCAGCTCCGCGAGTGTCAGTGTTGAGATCGCACCGTTATACGAAGCAACTTTATGAAGGACTTCAACAGATTCCTCGTCTTGGTCTTTGCCCATGAGATACTTAGGGCTCTCGTAGAGCATGAACAAGAAAAAAAAAAGTATGGCCCACAGGACGAGCATCAGGCCTCCCATTGTGAACAAAAAGTATCGCCAGCCCTGATTCGACAAACGCAGGCAAGAAAGTCCCTTTCCAGTCTCACAGGAGAAACTCCCTGTCAGGGGCCATGCGATCTGGGGAAAGATATAAGGGGGCGGTGGTGAACAGAGAGACGAGCTAGACCGAGAGGTTGGCTACCCACCAGGCTCTCGATAAGCTGCCCAAATTCCCACCATATGGAAAGGATTGTCAGGAGGTACTGATGTGTCGGTGGGACAAACTCTACAGAACAAGTCGAAAAATACAGCGTAAAACATAAGTACACCACCATCATTGAGCTGGAGAAAATAGCATGACCAACCTAGAAAGATGGCTGAGTCAACCGGAAGAGTACCGCCGACCCCAAGTGACCAAGCCGCAGCGAGCGCACTCAGGACGATATAATTCGGCGACCCACCGGCTGCTACCGCGAAAGCACCAGTGATCAACAAAGTGACATTGGTTCTGATTGAATGAAACCCTGAAAACCATGCAGACGCGTGAATATCGGCTGCATGTACAGCAGTAATACCTGACGATCTGGCTTACTTTCGTCCCCACATATCTGCCCCGGCTGATACTAGGGAGGAAACCAACCATACATTGGAGAAAAGCAGCGAGCAAGTTCACCCGAACGCACAGCACTGCGTACCAGGTGGCGATGTCATTGGACACTCGCCGTACGAAAGGAAGGCTCGGTCAGTAAACAAAGCCCTACAGGAGATCGGGATGGGTCGATATCAGTGGTCCGTCTTCGTGAAACGTTACAATTTCACACTGGTCTTCATTCATGTCGCGGCAGGGGCTTGTTCGTCGTAACTGGGTTTGGATACTTTGCGTAAGTTCTCACTTCGTTTTTCAGAAATATTCTTGCCTTGTGAGGAGCTCCCCAGTCTCACCCATCAAGAGGTCGTTACAGGATTAATTCTTCCAGCTGTTGTGAACGTGTTTCAATTCGACGCACCTTTTCTCAAACTGGGCCAAAACGTTGGCCTACTAGTCGGGGCTGCATTTTGGGGCATACGTTGTTGGAAAGGCTTCGGGGATTCGTCGACTAATCCCAGAGGGCTTTAAGGTGCCTTTGGCTGGACGACGCGTGAAGCCTTTGAAGAGATTATCAAAGAAGGATGGACTCATTTATCCTTGACGAGGCCATTCAGGCGCGGAGAACAGACGTCAAGATAATGCGAAGATGCCAGGCCTGAGGCCTCCTGATCGATGGCCATCTCCGACCGCAGATATGGGACCACAAAGGACCATGCTTTCGGCTGAGTGGACAATAGATTCCCTTATGCGAGTAGATACATATAGCGCCTCTAATGATGCATTTTGTATCAGGAAGGCGGGCATCTATCGAGGATAAATAAGGCGCACACACGCCCTGGTGAAGAGAATCGTCCACGCAGTCCGTATTCGAGAGTCAACAAGGCAAGGCTGGCTCGGATTTCGGACACGGAATGTCGCCGATGCTTCGCGGTCCTTCGCCATACTGTACCAATTAAATCAATTCGTCAGTAGGTGTGACCTGTGACCCACCTGACGAAATTTTGAATTCGTCATATTACTATATTTAGGCTTTTTTGATGGATTTGTAAGCCTTTTGATCCCCGGAACGACTGTTCCGGGCGGATTTTTGGGATTTTTGCTGTGACCTCTGTGACCTTTCGTCAAATTGGGTAGGGCTGTGACCTGTGACCGCCGAATTGATTTAATTGCTACAGTATGTCTTGAGCCGGGTGGGACATCCAAAGCAGATGTATCCACCCCCGCCCCCCTCGCGAGAGTCGACTTCCCAACCCTGCCTGTCGCGCCTTATATCGCATCACCAGTAGTATTACTGACGTCTTGTTCAGCAATCGAACTGGGGATAACACGGGTTGATCCGGATCTGTCCTGCGCGCGTGGAGCAGCAGAAGTGTACATCCATCCAAAGCAATCCCACCAAAATAAAGGGGTTGATGAATGACGTCGTTGGAGATAATCCAACCACAACCAAAGACGGCGTCAGTGTCGATTAACTTTGAGCGTCCGTTGACGAGGGATACGAAAGATATCTGTGGGGGCGGGGACGTGGCGAGGCAGCTACCTTAGATTTGGATTGCGGCGGAGATTCATCTGGAGGAGTGCAAAGCAAAATGGCGTCAGTAAATCAATAGCCCAACTCATCAGATATGCAGTAGCAAAGACGTGAAACGCGAACGAAAGAGGGAGAAAATGAACGAAAGAGGTAGCGAAAATGTTAGGTATTGAGTTGGATAGCCAAAGCAGAATACGCGAAGCAATGTGTTGTCGTATAGCACACATACCGTGACCTTCAGTATCTGGGCCAACAAGAAGACAGAGGAAAGGAAAGAACAGAAGGAGGAGGGGTATCACACACCTTTGTACTCGCCAAACCCGCCGACTCTATCTAATGAGAGGTTCCTGCAGGAAAAAAAGAGCCTTATCAATACGAAGAGAACGAGGTTGATGGCGTATGTTGGTGGAAGAAGCGGAGAAGAAATAAAACGGAAATGTTAAGTGCTTGGTGAAAGGGGAATAAAGGTATGAAAGGTGAAGGAAATAATACTCGAAATGCATGACAGGGATATAGCGGAAGGGAATCGAACAAGAAACGAAGCGATTGACAAACCTCCTTAGTCTCTACGGTCCACAAAATACTCCCCAGAATAGACTTCACACATCGAAGAAGAGACGTAGACGACTCGAAGTACAGGCGACGGAAGTCGTGCGGTGTAGTAGCAGGTTTATCGCGATTTGAGTTGTAGAGGGTTCCAAGCCTATTCGCTGAGGGAGAACTACAGATGAGTAAGTCGTCGATAGGGGGAATGGGAGACGGCTCAGGCGACCCGAAGATCGGAATCACGGGTTCCATCTAGGGCCGGCAGCCGAACCTCGATGGCTATCGGTACATCATCACGCACCAACATCAGCCCGAAGTACACCAGGGTCGTTCACTTCCTTTCTCTCCTCGTCCACCGCATATATCTAAACGCCCGTATAACATATAGAGCCACCTCAACACAAAAGGGTTCACATACATATCCGAAGCCATTCATTACTCGGGAAGGTACTCCACTGGCGGAGCTCCATGGCTGATGGGTTCTTCCATAAACCCTCCTTCCACCACTTCCCCTCCCAACTCCCATTCAAAACCCAACGTGGACACTCCTTGAACACACCCCGAAATGCATCGCGAAACCCAAATGCACATATCCCATGAGACCTGCTTTGCGGTCGAGTGATCTTCAGCGGAAACTACAGCACATGTCCCGCCTCTCCTCCTTCCGTGATCGCCTTCCTCGCGCACTTCCTCTCCCGCAGCGACATATTGCACTCACCACAGTACCGCGGCCTGACGGCCTGACGCAGGCGCCTCATGTGTGTTTCAACGCCCTGTTGGTTCCTCTCGCTGGTGCGGGGTATTCGTGGACTTCTGCGGTACCATCTGCGTCGCCTTCATCTGAGTTCTTGGCGTCATCGGCTGCTACCTACCAGCTCTTTTGCTGGCCCGGCTGTGCCTCCTCACCCTTATCCTTTACCTGCCTCCTGTCCTGCTATCGTCTGCATCGTCTCTCAATTTTCTTCTTGTTCTTTCAGCTCCATCTCTATTTTACATCGTTCATTTCTCTTTTTTGCAAGGGAGCTTCGTGATGTAGTCCTGACTGTTTGGTTGTCCTTTTTCCTTCCTCCTCTTTTATTTTATCTCTCGTGGCGTCTTCTGAGAGATCGAAGTATCCGACGACCTTATTTCTGCTATCACGTTTGGATCTTTGGATCATGTTTTGCGTCGGCTAGACCCTCATGCTGTGTTCTTGCTTAATATCTTCAGTCATCTTGTGCTCTCACCTTCCGTTTTCTGTCTATTGTTGCTCATTCTTGTTTTCTTTATTTCGTTCCTCGCCTCTTACGCCTGTCTTACCTCGAAGCACCATCGTACTAACATCCTCGCTCTTTTCTTCCTCCCTTTCCAATATAGATGTCTGCTGAACAACTAGACGAGCACAAGAGATCCGAGACCAGGCCGGAAAGTACTCCCCCCGTACAATGCCTCCAAGGATCCCTGAGTGTGCGCCAAGTGCGGCAGATGTGGATGTGCATTCTGGGCTGCCGGAGGTCCTGCAGGCGCTGATTTTGAAGCCCTATACGGCCGCGCCAGGTCCACTCACATACATGTTGGCCACAGAACCACTGATTGAGGTGCAAGCGGTGGCGGTGGAAGGAAGAGACCCGAACAACGAGCTCCTGGAGATGCCGCTCGCCCTGCCGGTCAAGGTGGCCTCTCGTATGGAGACATACGAGGCTGGGCTGCCATTGGGCGAGATTGAGGTGTTGTAGGTGGTATGTTGATGCCCATTTTCTTTCTTGTTTTAGGCTATTCGACTGCTTTGGCTGATCTAATTCTTTTTTTCCACCAGGTAACTAAGATGTTGACGGACATCGCACCGTGGGCGGCTAGCAATGCGCCTCCGATGGTGCGGACACGGCTGCTTTCGGTTTTGGTGGAGACGAAGATAGGTTGTCAGGAGATAGAGGCGTTTTGGAAGCAGTGGGGCGGGAGGGATGCCAAAAGCGTCAGGTTGTTCTGGAAGTGATACCTCAGGAAGTTTGGGTGCGGGCGTTTGTCGATAGGTGCTCTGTTTCTATTGCTGGTTAAGAAAAGCGATTTATCTGCCTGCAGAGGGTGTGAACGAGAGCGATGTTCTGCGTGATTTTATCCCAGCCCAGCATGGATCGCCTCGAATCAGCGTCATCCACGAATAGAAGAGCGACATACCTCGCTGGATCCGAATCGGTGTAGCAGAATTGGGCCGCCGCCCTCTCGGTTGGATAATCAGCGTAGACATCGCCTACCTCAAAGCTGAATGTCAAGTCGAGCCAGCGGTCTTCGAGGAGCATTAGCGATCTTCCTATACCGACAATGGCAGACACCTACCATTCTGTGGGAAGTCTTGTGAATGAGCTTTGTATAGACGCATTGTTTCACAGTACGAAAAGATACCTTGTAGGAAGGTTGGGTGTGTGATGCATAATCCCGACCCCAACTTAAAGATGTACAAAGTTTCGCGTGTCGTTACGAATGGAAAAAGATTGGCGTCGATTGTTCCTGGCAGTCTCATCCAGCACAGCACACATCTCTTCCCGAAATGGGGGCGGGATATGGCTAGAATTCTTTCATGAACCTCTGACAATGCCCTGGAGGAATGCGACATATTTTACCTCAACTCTTTCAAGGACCGTCATACTTGCTATAATGTATATTAATTTTCATCATTATCTTTCTCGTCTCTAAAGCAGCACGGAATTCTGAAAAATTATTCTAAATTATGTCAATTACAACGCACGACATCTCCACTCTGAAAAATTGGCAAAACTTCACGGCAATATCAGTTAATTATCTTGTTTATTGAAAACTATCCAACATTCCTGACACTGCACGATAGTTCTCTCAAATTACCACGGGAGGTTTTTCCTGATGGGTTGCGGTAAGTCTTACCTTTCATTTCGTGCTGTGTGATCTCATTGGATTTACAGACGGAACGCGGATTTGCATTCTGGATCACAGGCAACAGTACTGCTGCTGATACAGACCGTAAAGAAGAGAACAAGTCTTCCGAGTTGAACTGGGGTGCTGGTACTACAAGCTATATCTCGTCGATCAGCAAACTCACGCCGCGACAATAGGTGAAGATCAAAGACACAGCAACCAAGTTCATGACCGCCCTGAAGTCATCTCTTTCCCTTTCTCTCATGTCCACCTCCCCTACCCTCGATGCGCGAGGATGCTTTAATTGTTTGAAGAAGACAGTGATCCAGAGCAGCGATGCTCAATGCAGGGAGCAAACAGAGGGATATTCGACGCAACACTAGACAGTTCTGCATGCTCTTGGCTGTGATGTGCTGTAGATAGATTCTCGTATTGTTCAATTCACTCGTTTGGGCCCATTACCGTGCTTACTCCATCGTGAGTGACAATGTTTGGTGTAATAATATGCGGGGAATACGGGCTCGGTGGTTGGTCACTTACTGTCTGTGAGACGCATTGCCCTGTTCACTTGAATGCTCACTTGAGCTGACATACATAGGGGAATTCACTTGCTAAGAACGGAACCTCCTGAAACAAGTGAACATTGCTTAACTACTTGAGCTCCCTTTCTTCCTTTATCACTTGTCAAAGCGCCATAAACGGCCAAAGAGAATGTGTAGTTTTCCTGATGTCGACACTGATGAGAGCTTGTACAATGAGCCCTCATGCATCATGTGTAGCCAGATGCGTCCTAGCTGAGTCTTTTGTGACCTGCTTCCCGAGAAGGCCTACGCCAACTTCGACGAACTCGGTCAAAACACCGCTTCATGGTGAGTGTGAGGGCATGGTGATATAAACACGAGACTTTTGTCCCTTAACCGACGAATTCGAATCAGCCGCATCGTCTGCGAGTGTCGCGTCGGTGTCGGTGTTGCCTTCATGACCCTCGTCCGGTCCAGACTCCCTGCTCCTCGCGTGGCCTCTGGATGCTGGTGGCATCTTTTGTCTCCTTCGATATTGACTCGAATTCGAGCTCTGACTCCGTGGACTAGGGGGCATCACTAGCCAAAGTGCTTGAGTACATCCCCGCTCATCCACTGGTGCTGCTCTCTCTTTTCCCTCAACTCCCGTTCTTGCTACGCCTGTCAATCGCGCGGTCATGAGAATAGGATTGCGCCTCCTGCTGCTGTGACACGCAGGACTGAAGAGTGGACGCCTTGTCGAGCCCAGAATCGACCTGATGGACTTTCGACTCCCACTCGACTCTCGCTTTCGATAGTCGCTCGCGCTCTTTGTACCGCTCACCATGTATCAAGCTCCACTGAACCTCGACCATTTTATTCCATTCAGCGAGGACCTCGGTGATAGACCATGACCCCTTCTCCTAAGATTTCAACTTGGGCTGGAGTGGCCGTGGCCGTCGGCAGTGACAACTTCGCAGCAGCTGCCAACTTCGTGAATGCCTCCTCAGCAGCACCCAACATCTCCTCCAGACTCTCCGCCCTCCAAACCCTGGATCGTTCTTTGCGCGGCAAAGTGCTGCGCCTCCAGCATGCTTGTGATGTGATTCGATGACAGTCCTTTCACGAACGACACGGTGGTGCCAGTAGGATTGATAGTATGTCTCGCAAATAACCAATCTTTTGAATATCTAGATGATATAGAAGTGGGTGGGTTTGTCGTTTCACTCCCATGAAATTTAGAGGCGTTGATGGAAAGAGAGCTTCAGAAGGTCTTCGACAGGATGGGAATATCTTGAAAATCATTAGCTGGCATTGGGAAGTAATAAACTTGAACTTACGATCTTATTTAACACCCGCCTTCCGAGCTTATCGAACCTGTGTTCCTGCAAGGTGGCCAGCGACCACCTCCCGATCCATTTGAGCAGTTCGACCCGCATTTGTTCGACCCGGAGACTGATATGGGAGGTTGCGGCTAGAAGAGGCGCGTTGACTTCTGTTGGGTGCGGGTGGAGAAGGATAGAAGAAACGGGCATATAGAAAGAGAAATGAGAGTAGTATACCTATTTTAACACAGCAGATACATACTTGGTAAGGAGCCGGAGCGAAGAACAGCAGACAATGCGAATTCGATCCAGATGTGGTGGTATATCCCTCATCGCGATGCGAGATACATAGGAGCGGCTGTGTGTGAGAGAGCTGGGTGATGCCCGGATGTCTGCTGCTTGCTGTTGGCGCTGGCATGCGCAGTGCGAGGGAAACCACATGGGTGATCGAGCAAGGAGAGGGGCGTTAGCTTCTGTTGGGCGCCGGCAGAGGAGGGTGGAGGAAAACAAGTATCTAGGTAGAGAAATTATAGGTAGTATGTTAAACTGACTTTAGAAAATACCACACATGACTGGTGCAGAGCTGACGTTCAAGGCTCTTTCACCCATTCGAGGACCAACGAACTTGTGAGGCGAAAGCGTTCGCGACCACCAGGCGGATGCATGGCATCCGAGCCCTCTCTGCCACAGCCCAGCCTGATTAGACCACGGATGCGGCGCCGCGTCGAAAACTGTACCAGATATTTGGTTTGGTCAAGACCCAGCTGAGACAGGCACAACTTGAGGAGCGAGATAAAGGAGAGCCGGCCTAAAGCATCCCCGGTGCAGTCGCAGAAGAGAGGAGCCGAGGCCCGAGGGAGGTAGATGCAGTCGAACCTCTCTTAACCCATACCCCTCGGTGGACGGCCCACGCTATGGGTTATGGGGGCTATGGGTTATGAGAGGTCAATATTCAATTTTGGTGTAAATCTCGGTTTGGTAGCCGCTAAAACCTATGGGTTGTGAGGGGTTATGGGTTATCAGAGGTATAGATTATGAGGGGTTCGACTGTATCAATATACAACTGTTCATTTTAAACCCAGCTTGTTCCTCATATCAAAAATGCGTGGCGGAAGGCATAGATCCAGAAAATAAGGCTACATGATAAGCTCTAATGGACTAATCAATTTCTTCTCTGCTGGTTCCAAAATTTCTGCCGATACAACCAGTTTCCTCCTCTTCGCCCTCTTGCCACCTCTTCTTGATCTTTTCCCATCAGGATTTGGAAGGAACTTGGATTCGTCGAGGGGTCGTTTTTTTGCAATCGGAGGTGTGTCAGGGTTGCAAGTTGCGCATCCACAAGGCTTTCCACCAAAGTAGGAGCCATCCTTAGCATAGTTAACTGTGAGCGATTCACCCGCTTCAATTGTGCGAAGGGCGAATAAAGCATAGGCGTAACTATTGCGAATCGGCATAATCTGTATTTCGGGGTATGTTTTACAGCATTAGGCTGGCAGAGATAAACCTACACGTACCTGACAGTTAGGCGAGCAATCATGGTTCGCAAAACGAAATGGCCCCAATATCAATCTGGGTCCTTCTTTAACCTTTTGGCCTGGAGAAGAGCTGATGACAGATACACCAGGGCGCCCATGAACAACGTTTGATGACATAGAGCTGCATGTAGCAAGTATGGTTGTAAAAGGCTCAATCCCGACCTTTGCTTGCAAACCACAGGTAACCCTGGAGCCAGATTCAAGGTGAAATTGCACCTTTTCAATGCGGATTGGTGTCGGTGAGGTGTAGCTCATAATATGGTACCGCTGCAAGAGGCTGTTATGACGTAAGGAGGTTGATACCTCAATGTTGTCAATAAGGCTTACTGTTTCAATATCTTCACATCCCTGGCTCCTGAGAAAATGTCGGGGTACTTTTCCAATATAAGATTCGTGGTGACTGAAGCAACGTGGGGTGAATCAGAAGACGACTTGGCAAGGGGAAGATAGGTTTTGCAGATATCCATTGATGCTTCCAGGGAAATCGGCAACTCCTCCTCTAGGAATGCCCTTGTGGGCCGCAAGGCTCTGTAAAAGTTCGGAGTACACTTGGAAGCGAACAGGCAATATACGACAATGTCGTCAATCCTAGCGTAGTCATTGCTTGGAAAAGCTTCTTGGTCTAGTTTGGAAATCCACTTCTCGACTGGGGTGACAGGAGGGCCATCTGGGTAAACGTGATCCTCCGTAAAATGGATAGGCTTCTTGATACGAGACGACCGTCGCAAGGGCTCTGAAGACTTCATGGTTGATTTCAGGTTCGGTTTGCCACAGGCCAACCGGTCACATCTCGCAAGTCACATCTGTGACGTTCCTGTAACATCACTCTGATTAGCCGGTTACTACGAGCCTCACTCACGCTTACATCTCGTCCATCCAACCCCACCATGCAGCACCCAAGTCCCTTCTCTGAGCAGCATCCTCTGCTGAGCGAATTGGCTCTCGTGTGTGCTGCTCGCGTGCACATGGTCTCTCGCTCATCCAACAGCCCATTCTCACCCACCTCCATGCTGCACAACTGCCCTTCGCGCTGATTTTTCGACGGATTCAAGCAATTGCGAAAGGATCTGGGGTTGGGTACTGCGAGCTAAAGGTACATCCCTTCTTTTTCTGCATTTGGCCTTTCTGAATCCCAACAGCGCCTTAAGCCTCGTCTACGTACAAGCATATGTAAGTTAGTTTTCATTCTTATATTTGATATTTCTAACGTTTTCTGACCCTTACAGGTACTCTATGATGCGAACGAATAAGGCCGACCCGCCACCTGCCCCTTCTCTCTTTGAAAGATGTGGGGCGACGTTTAGAGGGCTTAGGATGGGCAGAGAGGGTTGCAAGAGAACAAGGGGAGACCCTCGAAGAGGGAGACCCATGAGGTGCGTCACGGAACGGGTCCTATGACTCGTTCCGTTCTCTGTAACATGGTACTTACCACCCAACCCACAGGCTATACGAGGCAATGGCGACTGCCCACAACTGTCGACTTACTGGCACCGGCCGCCCCTGCTTCATACAACACCGCTCAGCAAGGCGACCTCCTTTTGTACTAGCATAGATCTAGATAGTTATCTTGTTGTAGCTATTATTCGAATGCAGCTTTACCGTGGCTACCCATTTTTATATCTCACCTCCATATGTACCATCGCCTCAGGACAGCAGCCACGGCGGTTCTTCTATCAAAGAACAAACCCGTCAGCCTCCACCCACCTCAATCGTCCAAACGCCGAAGGAATCTTCTCAACGCGATCCTTCAAAACATAAATTTGCCACTGGTCGGTCCGGACTTTTAGCGCTCGTGCTACTTATTATAGATTGACGGCTGTCTGTACATGCGTTATCTGAAATAGGTGCCATGAGTCTCATCCGGACCGGTCCCTGGGTTCATGTGGAACGCCTCTCCCTATCCACCCCCCTCTCCTCATCCACCCTCCTCTCCGAGCTTTTCTCATCCTTCATGCTCGTCAGACGCTATCTACTCTATTAAATCTTACGCATACTTTCGCCAAACGTCGCCCTAGTTGACATATGCGTATGTTCCTCAGGTTTTTTAATTCTCCAGCTGGGTTGACTTGGCGTTTGACTTCCATCTCATCCGTAGACCGCGTTAGGCCTGCTCGTCAGGGTCGGGCCGTACTTCAAGGGGTGCGTCTTTATTGCGATAGTTTCCTTTGTACTCTTTCTTACTCATGTGCATACGTACGTGATCGTGTCACAGTCCAGTCTACGCATGCTAGGATCGCACGAATCCCTGGTTCATTTCACATGCGCAGTTTACTCGTACCTCCTCACAGCGAAAGTTAAAGTATTTGATGTGTTTTCGAGATAAGGACTAGCATCGAGGAGATTTAGGCTGCAGCCGTGCGTAGTCTTCCTTTTTCCATTTCCCGACATCTTATGAATACGATATAGCTCCATCCAACCCGCCTTTCATAATGGGAATTTGTAACCTCTTCCACTCTGCGTCGACCTTGCTGACCTGATCAAAACAACCAGCTCCATGCGATGGGCTAACTGGTCGATAGCATATTGGCATATTGCCTACCCCACGCCTCTCCCTCTTTTTCTCCCTCGTATGCGGACCCTTTCCGTACTCAAGCGTTCTTCAGACGATGTCCGCTTAATCAGACGGGATTCTAACAGTGGCGTATTCATGATGCATACTTTCCCGAAATGCCCTTCGTCGCATTCGTAGATATATGCGCATGATTGGCCAGGCTCATTATCTCTCCGGATGAACTGGCGTAACTCGCTGTTCGACTATCGGATTCGAAACGTGACCCCTTTCTCTGGCATGGACTCATAGTTTCGTAGGTACGTACTTCCCATGATACTTAATGCGTATGATATTCGTAATACTTAAGATCGACGATAGCGACGGCTCGCTCGCCATCTGAAGGTCCATCCTTCATTCTAAACTCATGCCCTATTTCTTAGTGGTATGTCCCGATGATCACTTTGTCTTCTTTTCCTTGCCCATATTGGATTTAGATTATGGTTTCCTACTCGTAGGTATGCAGGTAAGCCAGACATCCGTCTTCTTTCTTTTTCCTTTCTCCACCCTTCTAATCCGGTACCCCGTCCTCATGCTATCCCGTGCCTTAACAATCCTGATCCAATCCTGCCAACCTCTACAGCATGCTGCCGTCTCGCTCATGCATTGGACGAGGTCTCTATCGCGCCTACTGCCATGTGTGCAAGATGCATTGTCTGTATGGGTGCGAAATGGAACCAGGATCAGGAGTTCGTTTATCGACGATGACGGTTGAGTGTTCGTCAAGAGCTGTTTCTTTCGCAGTGCGATGTCGGCGTTGATATGCGAACATGCTAGTTAGTGTCTTCCTGTCTCTCGTCCTGCTGCATTTCAAGTGGATCGTGTGATTTTTTTACTGGCTCTTGGCCTATTTGGGAGAGGGCTGTCCTAGGGTGTTGGACGACATGTTGCGGAGCCCACTTCGGCGACATCAGTCGAGGGACACATTCTGCTGGCGACAGCGTCAAGTTCTGCTGTCACCTCTAATGGCGGAAATTAATTTTATACATATATCAGACGTCCTCCTTTTTTATGTCTTGGTATTCTGAAGCTATATGCGGTTCACAGCCAACAGTTGAATGCGAAAGCCCGTCGTCGAACGGGGCTCGCTGAGTGCGGTCACACAGAATTAAAGTTCACTAGACCACCGTGTATTATCGAGAACAAGGACAAGGGACAACAGTAATGCAAGAGGTACGTAAGGAAGGAAGAAGAAAACTTCCCTAGTAGTAGCTACTGGACGTGGTCACGTAAAACTAAACAAGAGACCCAGTGCGTGCAGTAGGAAGTCCTTGTGCGATATAAATAATTCAGTACGTAACGGACAGCGTTGCCACAACGGCCATCAGTCAAAGAGGAGGGCTCGCGCGCCGTCGCAGAGCCTCAAGTTAGACATCCACCATCGACTCGTCAAGTTGCTCATCTTGCCCTATCTGCAGTATCTCGTCCTCAATCGCCTCTTGAAGCTTGAAGAGTCGCAGATCCTACCACCGCCACCTCTCTTCTCGTGCGTCCGCTCCCTCAGCGCTTCAAAAAAGGTAGTGTAAATATTTTTAATGCAGTGCTGGGGCCTGCGTTGTGCGCTGTTGCCGCTGGGACGGAGAAACGAAGCAGGCTTTGGCTTCAAAACCAAGCGCTGGCCCAAACTCGAACTCGAATTTTTGTCTAATTCGCACTCTTGTCCACCGGAATTCCCTTCAACCTCACCCTCAACTCCACCCCCAAACGGAATTACGAACTCGACGTATGACCCACATCCACCCAACCCTCAGCAGGTCAAGCACCTTCGCCATCAAACGACAAACATCCTCCACGCCCTCTCCTCTACCTTCACTATCTGCGCGTGCGGAGCCCGCGCGAAGGTCAACTTCGTTAAACGTATACTGTTTCTCATTTTCTGTCATTTTCTGTCATTTTCTCGATTTATTGTCCGTCTTTTTCTGTCTAAATCTTCGAGCTGACAGCCAACAATTGTTCTCTAGCCCACAATCCAACATCGCCCTCAAAAATATCTCCCACCACCCATCAACCGACGTCGCTGGTGGCTCAGGAACAGCAGGCGCACAAAGCGCCCCGCCCGGCCCCCCTGATGGCGGCGGCAGTGGCTCAGCGACCAACTCAAACTCGAACTCAGCCCAGGACCGACAAGAGGACGAAGGTCGCATGTCACCCAAGATGTGCAAGGCATGGATGCACCGAGAGCTGGAGGCGCTCAGTACGGGCGGTGGGGCGGAGGCGAGACTGAGTCCTGAGTCCGCTTCTGGGTCAGGGTCAGGCGGTATGGGAGGGCACGAGCTGGATGGCATATTCGGAGGTCCTACGTCTGGGAGACTGGGTCTTGGGGTTCGGATCGAGGACGGTCTCTCTTATCGACGTATGCTCCTTTCTTTCTTTCTTTATTTTATTTTAATTTTTATGAGTAATTGGCTCACAAATTTTACCTGCAGACGGCGGCCAACCCCAACGCGAACGCGAACTTGAACTCCATGCCTCCTTCGGCCACGCTCTCAGGAACGTCGTCAACGTCATCAACGACATCCACGTCACACCCAACGCCGTCCATCACAACGAAGCCCAACCCACAACAGTCTCCACAACCTCACCTCCCCATGCCCTCGCCCTCGCCAACGCCTATGTTACCATTGCCTCCATCTTCGGCCCAGCCCCTGTCGGCGACTAGCACGTCGCCGTTGAATTCGTTCGCGAATCAAGGGGTTGACTCCCAAGGGATCCGTGTAGCTGTATTGGTTACTGAAGGCCCGGGGGGATGGGCGTTAGTCACTGAAAATGACAGATTATGTAATCATACAAAAGGAGCAAATGCGCTGCTGGCACAAATCATGGAAGAGAGCGGCGGTCTGAAGAGGAGGCAACAAAGCTGGGGAATGAAATAAGGAAGGTGGAGCAGAAAAAAATAATGGGCAAAAGAAAGGGAAAATAACGCACTGTGAGCTGATCTGGGAAGGTCGTCGGCACCTCCGCACTGGCGCCTCCAGCAACGGGACATAGCGCGAACGAAAGGCATCCGTTCGCTCTTGCGCTTGAGCTTGAAACCGAGTTGAAGGCGGGGTTACGAGGTTGCCTTGCGCATCGAGCTTGAACCCAGGCGATGCTGGAGCTGGAGCTTGAGCCTGATCCGAGCCTGAGGCTGACTGGTAGCTCTGCTCGCAGCCAGAAAACTTCTTCGCGAATACGAATGACGCCGTCGAAAACGCCTTTGCAGCTGCAGCCACAGAGGGCAACACGAACTCAGCACTGAGCAGAGGTCTTCGCCGTATCGCGCTGCCCCAGACCCAGTGAAAAGTGGGATGGCGGACGGCGACTGCCTGGAGCCTGGCAGCTGAAGGCACAGCCCCAGGGCCAGGAGCGGAGAGGTAGCTGAAGCTGAGGGCAATGCGAACTCGAGGCATCTGCCTCGCCGTATTGTCCGGCCCAGGAAAATGAGGGATAGCTGTGGGGAGGTTGCCCCCTTGGGCGGGTAGCCGGCATACGTGGGTATGTGTGGCGCTAAAAGGGCGACTTGAGCTTGGTGCTCGCGTTCGTACTTGAATTCGAGTGGGCGGTCTCTGGGACGCCGCCCCCAGAGGCGGAGGCCGAAGACGACAAAGCTGTGAGGAGGTTGATACCGCGGGAAGGGAAGGAGTGATAGAGGCGTCGGGGAATGGTCTGCGAAGCGACTTGTCCGATGCGTGGACCGTGGGCTTTGTTTTGCCGTCCATGTTGTAGAATCTGAGAAGAGACCACAGCCCTCTTCGTACGGGGCGTTGTTGTGCGATCGGGTGGTGCAGATGCCTTCGTTTTTGGCGAGTTTGCATCGATTGCTGTCGACGTGGCGGCTGAGTGGGTGGCGATGGCTATAGGAAAGGAATCAGATAGAAACGGCGTTGTTAAGGAGGTCGGCGGGTATGGTGTGCAAAGCAAGCGCTGATGCGATGGTAAGGAGGGTACCGACAGCGTTCCTTTATAACTTGCTATCTCCGCGCGTCAGAGAATGCGTTGGGCGCAGTAGAAGATGGGGAGCGTGATAGGGGTGCTTTGGAGAGTCAGGAAGAGGCTCTCGCCATGTGTGGAGAATGGAAGCTGATGCCTGAAGGAGTACGCAAGTGCGGTCGCGTTTGGGAGGGTCTCGAGGGTGCACTGGTAGGCGGGCAGAGAAGCCGCATGCTGAGCGTGCGTCCACAGCTATGTTTTGCAATGTAATTAGCATAGAAATGGAGCGATCGGCCAGCGAGGCGACCGTAGCCCAGGAGGGTGCGAAAACGAGACAAGCGCCACCGTGTCTGGAGGGTGGGGGCGGAGCTGGTGTGTACCGGGCTCAGGCATCCTCGACTGCACGCGCTACCCATCGCAGCCCAAACCGCCACCATCCCAATATCTCCTGTGAAGACGGTGGAATGCAGAGGTAGTCGGGCGGCGTGCGTCGTTTGTGCATACGTAGACGAATGGCGAGCGCCCTCTTCAGCATGGGAATGAGGCAGACAGGTGTGTGCTTACCTCTCTCGCTCCTCCAGCCTCTTGCCTTCATCGACAAATACACCGCCCTGCGACTGGGGCACGCGCCTCGACACGGCGGCGCTGCTGACAACGGCGTCGATGGCAAAGCCAGTTCGCGTTCGCGGTCGGAGCGGCCCCTATAGTGACCTGAGGGAGCGGGAACAGGGCCCAGTCAGTCTGGCAGCAGGGCTGTGCATGGGTGGGTCTCCTACCTCTTGCCTGCTGGGCCGCGAAAGGTTCGAGTAAGCAGGCCAGCACGGGCTGCTCCCGAGGGCTGTAGGCGCAGGCGGCCTGCTGAGCTGGGGGCATCGTGTAGGGCTGCGCGAAGCCCAGCCAAGCTGGCGAGGCCATGGGCAGTTCAGAGAAAGGTGCGATGCAAACTGCTCCGCAACGGTCGCTGCTGTGGCGATCAGCAACGCAGCCCTCGAAAGAACGCCGCAAACCGCGTCGTGGTCATGGCGAAGGCTGAATCCGAACCGTGCACTAATAAACAAAAGGTATCATGTGACCTGACGCCTGTTTGGCGTGAGTCTGACGCGCGCACATCGCGCCTGTCATGTGACATACTTACTTGCACAACAGCGTTCCATAGCTCAATGCTCTAGCTGTGAGATAATCAGTGGCTGATGGGTGGGTGAGGGATGGACATCGGGGCTCACCAACACACCAAGGCAATCGGTGGCAAGCTGGATGCTAGAGAAGAGGGTGGGTGAGAAGACTTGCGAGTAAGGCTGAGCGTGATTCCAGGTCTCATGCCAGCACTTACTTATGAGTTTACTCATGGGAATACTTGGAAAATCTTTGAGAGTCCAAGTATTGGTTTGGAAAATAAAATACTTGTGAGTGCTGTAGATTATAGCTGATACAGGACTTCTAGCCATAGCAAAGAACATTATGATTTATTATCTATTAAATTAAGGCTTCTGAAAGCCATAAAGTGCCTTAATATATTTGTTTCATATAGAAATGAATGTTATTGCCAAGTTACTTGTGAGTTTACTTGTGGGAATACTTGCAGGGGCTTGGATTTATCCTCATGGCAGCTGCTGATAGATTCTCATTGTGGGTTAGGATGGCTTATTATTATTAATAATAAAAACTTAGCATCTATTAGTTTCTAACTACTTGTGGAGGGTTGGGTACTCTTATATACACCGTGTTTTTCGAATGCTGCCTGGATGTCAGCTCCATAGTCTGTCATTCCTGAATGACCAGCTGCAACAGCCTTTTTAAGCGTCAGGCTGTCAGTCTCGGATGACTGATACATCGCAGCCTGGTTGAAGTAAACCAGGGACCCCCTGCCTTCATCATCTCCCTCTTCAAGAGGAGTAGAGTTCTCAGGGGTCGGTCTTTCTTCTCCCTCGGTAGTGACAAACTTAAAGTCTAAATGAAAATAAGAAACCTTCCAGCTATTAAAGAGATTGAGAGGCGAACCACAGATATCCACATTGAAATGGAAGAGAAGAGATGATGGGTATGCAGCCATCACCCAAGGTGGAAGCTGGATGATGACTCCAGCCTCCCAAAGAACCAACCAGGTTCGCTTAGAATGGTTGAACTTCTTCCCTATTTTTTATCCACTTAGAATAGGGTCAGAAGTTTAAACACTAGCTGAGGGCTTACCAGGAATTTCGTAGATCACCAAAACACAAATGCCTACTATGTTTTTGGAGTCGGCATGGGGAAGGCAGTGAATCCTCCTTTGTCCCTCAAACATACCGTTGATGCAAAGATTCCAGAAAAGCCCAAAGAGAGGCTCAACATGGTGCTTATCCTTATGCCATGCAGCCGATTCGAGGAAGCGCTTAGCGACCCCAGGAAAGGCCGTTTGAACGACCCGGCAGATCCATTTCCTAGATGGGAGAATGAGTAATCGGGGGGGGGGGGGGGGCAATCATTTGAGTAGAGCAAAAATACGAACGTGATGTCCTTAATTATAGGCGTGCTGATGAATTCAGTCACGGCAGCTTCATTCTTCGCATGCCAATCTGTGATTTTGGGTACCTAGGCTTGCTGTTGACTAAACTAGCCAGTGCTTGCAACGGAGTGGTAGGCTTACCTCGCAATATGCACGGAAATGACCAATGATGCAGGGGAAGTGTGGGCCTCGCTCGGACTTTGCGAACTTGGCCCGCATTTTACAGCAGCTAAGTGTCGCCCAGAGAAGCTTCCTAATGGCGTCGTCGAGTTCGCCAGCTCGCATCAACAGCCACAGTGCCTGGTCAGTCCGGTAGAAGAAAGCCCTATCGTCGGAATCCAGCAGAATGGTCGGTCGGAGGCTGGATGTGGGGTTGTCACTCAAAAGCCAATGCATTAAAAAATTCACGCACAGGTCGCACCAGACTGGAAAAAACTTGGATAGGGTCACATGGATTGCTTTCGTTGCATAGTCCCGCTTGACTTCGGCGCGGCTCTGTTTTGGTTGGCTGCGACCATTCCATCCTGGTGCTGTTACCGCCCCGTCCGCCTTCAGGGAGTACGCCCCGGTACGGTAGTAGTCGGTAATGGCGGTCCATTTTTTGGACAAACGTCGATCGCTAGCTGCCTGCTGATCCCCACCTGCTTCGCGAATAGCTACGCCAGTGCGTTTGCGGTTTGCGCTCGAGGATTTTCCACGTTTTCCGTGGTTTTTCTTCTTGCTACCGCATGCGTCGCTCGCTGGAGGAGCTCCTTTTTTCGAGCTGATTTGCTTCGAAGCCATTTTGATGCTGACTCTTCGACTTAGGGGGATAGGGGCATCAGCAGGCGGAGCCCAGTTTAGCAGTAGGAAATTTACCTCCAGGCACCGCCGTTCCCAGCCGGAATTTTATAGGCCCTTGCTTGGGGCTTCTTGTTCTGCACGCTCGCTGCAGGGATGTGAGTTTCCGCCTCATCAATAGAGCTGTAGCCTTCAGCAGGTTCGGATTCCTCTGCGCTATGCTCCTGCAGAAGATGGTGGAAGTCAAAGGCAGCGATGTCGCGTTCGTAGGGCTCTAGAAACATGCCGAGTTCTGTTGATTCCGTGAGGTACTGGTCAAGGAGGTCTCCGAGCCTATAATCGCATAAAACCACAGACAGCTACAAAAACTAGGTTGGAGATGGGGGGTCGTTGGAGCTGCTCGCACTCACCTCAGCAGTGGGGGCCTGGGCAGGGCTGCCATCCTTTGCTTGATGGGGCTCCATCGCTGTGCTCTCTCGCTCGACGCTGGAGCAGTCCAATCTGACCGGACGCTCGGAAGGAGGAGCTCAGATATGTGTCGATCACGCCCTGCGGTATAGCGTGTCGCAGGCCAAGAGCGGAGTGCGTCGGACAAGGAGACGCGCTGGCACACAAGACCATGCACAGCCGCTGATGGAATCTAATTTCACCTATCTAATCTAGCCGAACGCCCTGCCAGATCTCACTGGCACAGCGATGCAGATGCCTACGTACCTGTTTGCTACTTGCAGGCCCAACGGCGCCGGGAAAGCTGGCGACTTGAAGCTACACCCTCTCTTCGGCGTGCGCACCTTCGCCGTCCAACGTTTCCAACCACCGTCCCTTGTCCTATCTAAATTATTTTCTGTTAAATAGCTTGGGGTCTAACTGAGATAGGACAGAGTTTTCGGAGATGGAGAGCTCAATCTGAGCTCCTTTCATTTACTGCATCGGAAGAGGATGCCTACCCGTTTCATTTATAATGCCTTTCTTCGCGTTTCTTCGTCTGTCTTCTCCTTTGAATGTGCATTTGATTTGGATAGCGGTAGATCAGTAATTGTAGCACATTTTTTATTTCCCAGAACGATAAATCCAAGATATCTAGCCTTTTAAAAGAACCTTAACAAGGTCCAAGTTCAACCAATAGCCAAGTTTTCGATGAATTTGTTCTAAATGGGCTATTCTATGGGAAGGCGCAGCCGGGATACATGAGAGGAAAAAACAACTGCAGGCATGAAAACGACAGGCAGAAAAGAAAAGTTCTAAAGTAGAGTCGGGAAGAGGCGCCAGGCTTCGTCGCCGTGTGAGTATGTATGGGGATGAGAAGATAAATGGGAGAAAGAGCTAGAACAGCCACTGCTGCCGACAGGTCTATCTGACAACGGAGAGCGGCGTAACGCACGCGGCGCGCTCGGTGGTTGAAGATAAATTGTGCCTCTGTTACCGTTAGTGGCTGGGCGATTCGGACGCAGCGTGGAAGCCACTAGGCTAGGTGGCGTAGGCGGCGAGCGCGAGTAAGGGATTAGGGTGGGCGTGATAGAAGTGGGAGTGGCCTTCATGACGAGGCTTAGGAAAAGGAAAAGGAGCGCTTGCTCCTTCCCCTGGGCCGAAGGTTGATGCTGATGTTGTCATTGATCGACAGGCGATTCCACGTCCACGTCCTCCGCCACCTGGTCGCTGGAGGACATTCAACCGATATCGACTCCGCAACCTCAATCGTGCTCCCAGCACTCGCCGGCATCAGAGATTCTTCTATTCCTTTATCAGCCCGCTTCTCGCCGCTCGGCCTCTGCATCCGTCACCATCGCCAGATCCTGATCCACATTTCAGACGGCGCGATCAACGTTGATCTCGATCGACTGGGTCTGAACAAAACACCACATACTGATCGGAGACGTTCCCCTTATTCTACTCGTCTCCTTCAAAGTCGACAACGGAGGACACCCAGGTGGAGATACTGACAGCAGTCAACATTCAGGTCTTGAAGAAACCCCCGGGCTCGACGACGGCATACCCTCCGACTTATCGACCATCCGAATAGGAGCCCACGTCACTTCCGGCGACGGCACATCCATCTGGGTCTGGGTCTGCGTTGGTGGAATGCAGACACAGCTTTCTTCTCGCCAGGGTGAAGGCGCATCTGACAGGATTGGTGCGGCTGCTTGGAATTCATGTCGTGATTGGGAGTTGAAGATGAGAAGGTGGCGAGAGCGAAGAAAGATTGGCTAACGACACGAGCGGCGACGTGGCGCTCGCCAGTGGGGCTGGTTATTGTTATAGTTGCAATGGTGATGCTTGAGATACGGGCGTCGACCTTGGTGTCAGGGGCCAGGAAAACAGGCGCGGAGATGTCGATCTTCCTGAAACTTCCGCCGTCGACGTCGATATCGTAGTCAACGCCATAGTTAAAATCGAGGGGGCAGACGGGGGTACCGGAGGCAGAGGCATCGATCCCAAAACCAATATCAACGATGGACGTCGCTGGGTATGCGCAGGTTCGTCTATGAGCATGAGGGCAGTTAGCTCTAAACTTTTTAAAGACAAACGAACGAAGAACATACCGTGATGAGTGATGAAATCGGTGAATGCTCTTATCGCCACCATCAACGTCAAACCGAAAACCCAACCCGGTCTGCCCTCCGTTCCCTACTTCAAACTCGACTCCTTCATCGCTTCCAACGTGCTAGGATATTCGTCGCGCCTCCCACGTCTGCCAGCTGTTTCATCCCATACATATGGGCAGTCAGAGAAAGGCACGTTGAGACGAGGTGCCGAGGGCTGAACCAACCGTGGAGATGCTGCCTTTGCTGTTGGTTCCTGCCATGCAAGCGCGGGCCAGGCGTACCGCGAGTACTACAGGAGTTGGATGAGCCAGGTTCGGGAGACATCGACGGGCATGCTAGGACTGGGAAGCGCGAGTAGCGATGCTTCCGGATGAGAAAGGAACGGATTCCTGCAATTGAGTGAGCGAGTTGCATTGGGAGGAGAAGAAGAAATACGTACGGTGGCCGATTCAGAGGCACCGGAGCTGTTATCGATGATGATGATGATTCTGTGACTTCGGCTGTATGGATAACGAAGCTCGCAGTCGAGCTCTCCGAAGCTCTTCGACAATACTGACAACGAATGCAGCCAGGCGGTTGATGAGCAGGTGTTGTAGAACTCTCTGGCCTCTTTGTGACGTCGACGAGCCAGGCAAACGCGAAGGAGAACACACACGGGGTGCTCGTGGTGGTTTGAAATCAAAATGCTTTGTAGTCTCGGCCTCCCATCCTGTGTCGGAAGAGCTACCCGATTTGGGTATCTCCCCGCTAGAGTCTGGGACTCTGGGACACTTCCAACGGTGTCAAGGTACCATTGCGTTCGTGAATTTCTCTACGCTTATGTAAGCTTTTAAGGCCCTATACTCTACAATCCTCGCGTTGTATCCATCCATGTATCTCTCCTAGTCCTACTAGGTATCCGCAGACCTGCGGGGGCAAGGCTCGCTTCGCCATCCTAGTGCGTGACTCAATTGTACATCACGAGTTTTCGTTTGAAAAGGCCGACGCGTCACACGGGTGCAACCGGAATCAACTTGTACATACTAAAAAGCATACTAAAAGTCCAAAATCCAAAGTTCTTTTTGCATAATGATACATGCCAGTGCATTCCACATCTAATATCAGAATCTCAAGCAAAAATACCGAGTATTGACTCTGGTATTCACGATTTAACGTTTTCCCCGCCAAACAGAAAAGTGTCAAGAATTTGTACTTGTTTACATCCCGGTTCTGCCCTTAGCGAATGATTGCTCGCTGCGCTCGCAATAATATCACATCTATACATCTCTAATTATATCTGAATCCACTTCTTTGTAATCCTGGCCATCCAATGATGCTGAACCAACAATGAAATTTGCAGCTGGCTTGCAGTCCACTGCACATGCATTAATATTCCGTCCACTCCTTCCATGACCCGCGATCCACTGCGTCCTTTTAACATGTCAATATCCTATAATACACTGCAAAATTGCTACCTATCAAGAAACCCCAGAAAATCTACCAAAATGACTACAAGTCAAAGCCCACAACACCATCTTACCAACCTTTCAAACTCAACAACTCCGAACATCCTAGAGGGATATTGCTCCGACTGGGGCCGGGAAATCTCTGCTATGGGTCTTGCTATTGGATTACAAGTATAAGATCGCACAGAGACGTGTACAATGGAGATGATTGCTAATGATAAGCATGTCTGACGACGCCCTAGAAGCTATGGTCTGTTCACAAGGAACCAGGCATCCAAATACCAGATTTCAGGAAGCAATCGACCGCCAGCACGACATTGGAAGACTGGGATGCTGAGGAGGGGCCCAGCTCTGTCTGTACCACACAACTCACATCGGGCCACCCGCCACCTGAAACCCCCATGGAGAACTGAAACGATGACTCTGAGGACGCATGTAACTCGCCCAAGAAGCGCATCTCGACCCCCCGCCGCCAGAGAGAAGAACGCTGGGATGATGATCTCGATGATGACCGGGACGACAGCACCGAGTTCGGCCTGTTCACGGAGAAGGAGGAAGATAGGACCGTCACTGCGAGATCTCGCTGTGCGGCGCTCTCTCGCTTATCGTTGACACCCCCGCCTCTACCCCCACAGCCCCCTTCTCTACCCTTACCTTTTCTCATGAACCAACCGCTGCCAACGGCTTCATACCTCGCGCAGGATCAACCCTTCCCACAATGATCTCCCACCTTGTCTGTCGTTTCCATGCCCAACACTGTCAACACTTAGAGTACTCTTCCATGGCCTGCTTTTGAGAGCCTAGCTTCAGGTTTCGACATGGCAAAAGGAACGCCCGGCGAGTGCGGTTCGTCCATAGTTTCCTCGACATTCGATAATCGAATTGGGCGTGACTGCATATGACTGGGGCCAAGAGGCTCGGACTCGGAGTCCTGGATGGGCTGCTCGCTTGTTGAAGATCAACCTCTCGGCGTCCTCGATACGCTCGCCTATATCGCATGGATGTATCTCTCGAATCCTCTTCCTCAGCTCCTTCAATGCAATCTTGTGCATAAGACTCCCCGCTCGCCTTCATCCACACAGCCAATTTGCTTCCACTCGACGTGGTCAGTCTATCGAATAGTGTACGACTACGAGATCAAGAAATGAGAATTTGAACAGAATATAATAATGAAAGCAAGATGATAGCAGAATAAGGCAGAGGTTGAAGCAGCGGCAATTGTAGTTAGTGGAGGTAGTTCGTCGTATGAATTGTGTTGGAGATACTGACTCTTCCCCTTCAGCCCTCCATGCCGCTTTCCCCGAACCATGGAAGAGCCATCAAAACCCAAAGTACCAGTAGCACCATCGATATCAAACGCTGAATCCATACGATCCCAAACTAAGAGGGATGGAAGGAATTCTGGAGGGGGTTCGACGCTGAAGACAGTGCTGACGTGGCACCACCTGCTGTACGGTAAGTTATTCTGCTTGAAGGAGCCTAAAAATTGAAAGGCCACGTCTTTGAGTTGCATTGCGATACTGACTGCAGAGACATAAGATTGGAAGAAAAATGTGGACATGGAGAGAGGTTGACGTGCGCAGAAATGGGGCAGAACAGCTGCACCTGGTGCAGTGTAGAGTACAATTTGCGTTTATTCGAACGATAAACCTATTTTTTCGACTTCGACTGGATAGTGGTGATCAAGATGATTTAAGAACGTGTGCGGGACATGGACCGTTTACGGACGATGTTACCCACACCGCTACGGCCAATAGATTCGAATTTCGAACTTTGGTGGTTCATGGACACGCGAATAACATTCAATGCCGGGTTTTGTGGTCGGCGCAAGGTTCGCAGTTCCGCCGCAGCCAGTAGAGTGACTAGAGGTAGTAGTTTTATGATCAATTCGACGATACAGGGAGGAGGTAGCTAAAAAGGTACACACTGTCTGTCATGGCCGGTGCGGCGTGTCCTGCGGTCCTTCTCATCGATGTAAGCGGAAGCCGTACTGTTGCCGGAGACGATATTGCCAGCCCATTCGCATCTGGTGGAGGGAACGATAAACGAGAGTAAGCCGCAATAAGGACCACAAGAACGCTAATGTTTTATGTTGCCGACTCCACCACGTCCGCTGGAGAACTGTAGAATAGTCGTCAACGATGACGCAAAGGAGAAGGAATGGTACGAATACTGACTAGTGCATTTCAGAGGTTACGTATCTTCTTATTCGTTCGAGTCAGGACGAGCCTCACCGGTGTCGCGAGATCGAGAACGGAGGTTGCATGCACCACCACAGCCACAGCATATGGAGTACACCTGCAGAGATTTGAAGACAAATAAGCATTCAAGAGGGTCGTGTTAGATTAGTGGGCAAGCAACGCACTTGGTTTTGGCTGAGAATGGGTTCAATCTCAGGCGGCAGAAGGTGACAAAGAAATCGTCAGGACGAGATGCTAGCCTGGCATCGCGAGAGACGAAGACGTGGCGGATGCTACCCAAGTCCCCCTCGTCATGTAGATTGCTGGAGAAAAGCTCCTGGCAAGGAAAAAACGGACAAAACATAGGAAAGCATCGGAGCCGCACGAACTTGAAAGTAGAACGTTCGGTTGCCGGCATTGTGAGAGAGGTGAGAAAAGAGCATGAAAAAAAAGAGATATCGAAGAGGGCATGACTGAAGAACGAAGCATCCGCAGGAATTATGTTACGAAGCGTACGTGGATGTTGAGGATAGAATGAGAATTTGGATATCAATGATCAATCGGCCCGAGTTGGCCATTGTTTGTTTTCAGACCGGTAACCGGAACGTTGGTCGCTCTCTGCAATGGCATTGCCTCGCCTCCGCGTTCAATCCTCGTTCTGGATCTCTTGGATCGGCGTCAAACTCTCTCTTCCACCTGCGCTTCGATCCAATTCGGATCTTACTCGTACACTCATTCGCCCTCTTTTACCCCTTGCGAATGTTCACTTCGTAAGTCTCTTCAAACTTTCAGCTACTCTAGCCGTACAAATCTGATGCATGCTACTTACTTGAAATTGCCCTCGCTAGTTAATTCCCACATGCTGGGACTTCTCCTCGCACCGCAGTAAACGAGCTGCAACCAGATCTACGACGATTGAGCGACGTTCAAAGGGGCCGAGGACGGTGGGTTCCTACGAGGTACGTATCAGATTTTCCATTCGACATTCTCCACTTATGCTTTTATCTAGACTATCTCAGTGCTTGTACCCTCTGCCGACGCTCTACAGACGTCTTACCACTTGTCTCCCACCCATGTTGTCCCAAATACAACCACAAGTCAAGTGAAATCCCCTCAGGCTCCTACCTGCCTGCTAAGAATCCAAATCCCACGCAAATGCCAAACGCCAAACGTGGCTGCGTCCACCACACGTTCTCAGTGACGAGACTTATATAGAGGGAGCAAATGTTACCCTCCCTTCCCCTCCTACCGGGACTTCCTCGCGAATTTTAAACGAGCAGCGCATTCGCCGCCCAAATTCCAGCAGCAATTTTCGTGGCAACCAGAGCTGCTTAAGCCAAGGCAACGATAACGACGCAAGGTTTCTCTCTAGCTGGGGCACGGGACACATCGCTACTGTTGGAAGTGTGAGAATCGACGAGGTCGATGAGGGGAAGCACTGACTGGGTATGTAGCCCCTTCTCGCTGTCAAAGCTGCTTTCGCTGAGCCATCGTTTCTTGTGGGAGGCGTCTGTTGATTCCTCTCAACCGGGGTTCTACTCAGGCAATACATATACTCCAAAGTCAGTGCGTAACTTGATTATGTTGATACTCGTGTTGCTTAATTTATCTAACCATAGATTGTCAATGATAAACGTGCTAACCCCTCATTACACTGCATACCCACCACAAGTGCGTTCAAAGCCGTCCTACTTCGCGCAACAAGAGGTGCCGAGAAAGGAGAAGCGGTATTGGACATCGGCGATCTGAGTCTCCGGACGTTGAGCGTAGGAAATTCGGATGGAGGGGGGGGGGTGGTGGGTCAAATATGTTACGCGATCCACTATACGGGAAGTAATGGTCATCGGAAAACGTCGCCAAGTTGTCGGCGCGCGTTCCCCGTACCCCGAGAAATCTACGCCCGATCGTACAGGAGAACTTCAGGAGCGGGAGAAGCGAGAGATGGTATTGGACGTCGGCAGTCGAACCTCGAGCGGGGCCCCATTTCTGGGAAACTCCAGAGGCATGAAACTTGGGATCACGGTTGACTACTCAGATAAAGAGTGTATATTCCATGGGCGGGAAATTGGGTTGTACATCGTAACATATCGCCATTCGCGCAAGAGGTGGGGAGAAGGGGAGGGGGCGGCATTGGACGTGGTCTGAGGGTTCGAACGTCGAACGTTGATTGGGAGATGGAGAGAGCGGTTGGTACATCAATGTGTTACGCGAACTGTACAAATTATGTGGTCGTCCACCATATTCGTTTGTTTCGTTTGTTAGCTGATATTTGGGAATCCGTTATCCGTGGACGATAATGTACCTCTTAAACGTCGATCAGCCTGGATAATTGGGCTTTTGTGGGCATCCCCGAGTCGCCGCCCCTTCATTCCGCTGAGAGATTGACGCCTGATCGTAACCCCCCTTCCCCGCCAGATAGAAACTCCACATCCAAGTGCACAACGTCACCATGAAATCGTCAACCCGTTCTTCCCTTCTCGAATGTTCTTTGTAATTCACGACCGCAATGGCCTGAGACCGACAACGTGTTGCTCTTCGATCGACACTTGCACATCCCAGACGCCAGATATTTACGTTGGACTGTTCCGTTAGAATGCTCCTGGGGAGTGAAGAACCGTCAACGTGGTTTGTAGGAGAAGCTGGAATCACAACAGGCGTGGTACATGGAGGAATACGAGGAGGTTGGTCGCTCGAAAAGCTCAGCCTGGTTGATTGGGTAGTATCCTCAGCGGCTATGGAGTGAATTTAGCTGCAGCCGCGCTTAAGGCGGGGATAGCGCGTCCTTGAGGGTGGAGGACAGAATAGCAAGACCGTGTTTTGGTGGAGTGAGGAGCCATAGTGAATGCAGTTGAGTTTGGAGAAGCCGCAATCAGCGCTGTCGTGGCGAATGGAGGAATTGCAGGAGAAGAAAGCGAGGTGGAGTTGGATAATATAGGCGTTTTGGGATGTGGTCCCAAGGTTATGCCGTGAGTTTGACTGTGATTACGCGTAAAGTGGCTGGGGTGGAGTTTTTGGTTGCAATGGTGAGATATGTTTGGGAGGAGGTGCCAGCGGTGACCAGTACCGGCGAGGCTGGGGTGATGGCCACCGTTGAAGACGGTCTGGGATCCTTATGACTTTTCTCTTCCCTCTTCAGCTCTGAGTTCCGTCAGGCCTTCACTCTACACCTCAGGAATCCTGTTCCTCGTCATTGTCATCGATCTCGTCTAATGAAATGAAAAATGGGATCGCGGGGCCAAGAATACATAGAGTACCCAGATAAATTTTGCAATGCCGTCGATAATGTGTGGTAGCGGCATCACATTCGCGGAACGAAAGAGGGCGGCCTGAGTGTTCGAACGTTCATTATGAAAAAGGGGATGAGTGTCGGTCAAAAAGGACAAACCTTGCTCGCTATTTATGAGAGGGTACACGATTGGGGCGAGAGCGACTCGGTGTCCAGAGTAGAGACCACTTCCGGCATCTCCCGAGTCCGTTTTCTCCGTTCATTGCCAAGTTGGACTAGCCTTGGACTAGGAATAGTTGACAATAATATAACAAGATCATCAGGCAAAAGGAATGACAAAATGAAAAGATATTCGAACCTCAGAGAGTGGGGACTTGATTGGGGATCAGGTAACATCTCTTAACCTTCCGCCGGGTATGAATCAGTCTCGTTGGCGCAGGGGATCCGAGTCGACTATAAAAAAGCACTTTCAGATGAAAAGAAAGTAGAATGTGGGGAGGTCAGTCAACATTCAGCAGTGGACGAAAACAAAACTCACCTTTGTACACGCTACTGGCCCCAACCTCAATACAGACGAACACCGAGCGACGTATCATCAGGATGGAAACACATCCTCCAGAGACCTGGGCACACGGCGGCGGCTACGATGTAACGGCGAACCTGTTCTGCCAACTCCGACGACCACCATTTTCCAGCATCATCCCGAGCACCGTACGATATCTCGGGTGATTCAGAAACGGCCCTGCCCAACATCAGCTTCAAGCAAACACAACACTGCGGAGAACTTAGAGCTGGTTCTTCCACACCATGAATTCCTCTGATTCCGAGAACCCAGCTATCCTGGCGCTATCGAGAATACGACAAACTGGCCCTTGGTCGGCCGTTACTTTCCCCGCACCTGGAATATCTCACTCAGTTTTTTTCTTTTACACCTTAAATTTTAATATTTACCCTTTGACTTGCACCAACGGGGAGGGGTATAATGATGGGAAGATGAGCGGCACAACCATGCCAGTGAGACAGATAATAAATGAACAAATTGCACCGCGACTCACGATATTGACGCTCGAACTGCGGTTTAATGGAAGTAATGATCGATGCTTTCATGACCTAGGGGTGGATGGTGCTTGCCGCGGGCCCGAAATAAGGGGAAAGGGACTAACAAAAATGCGAAAGAACGATTGTAGTAGATAGAGAGCAAAGTATATTGACACGATTGACGATTGCAATGGTGTCAGTGGAATTGAGGGTGGAAAGAGCTCGCCATAGGCCTCGACACTAAGCTGGTGTTCTATGGCTGGACATCGCGAGCGCTGAGCTCGAGGGTTGTGAGGTACTCGGGTACTACATAGTCGAACTGTCTCCAAGCTTCCCGAGCATCGTGTCTTGGCCACATCTCTCACACTCTCTCCCTCTGCAATCCACTTCTCGTATTCCTCTCGATTAACTCTGTAGCAAACCACACATTACGGGCAATGATTTGGATTCAAGATCAGATGCGTACAGTGCGGGGATGGGAACGAGCGGAGACATTCATTACATATCTACTTCTTCTGCCTCCGTTCCTCGCATGATAGATAACTCCCGTTGAAGTTTCTCATTGTTCGCCCTAAGGGCTTGAATCTCCCCTATGGCGAAGTTTTCAAAACCTGGAATGGAACGAGTCAGGCTGGGCGGCATGGAATGCGGGTGATTCGATGACCTACGGTTATAGCGCGCCGTAATATCTATTGGAGTTATGAGGGCATGTGAGGGAGTAGAACATGGGAGCATACCTCGTAAGAGCTCTCCATACCGTTGCACACAGTAGAGCAAAAATTCGATGTCAACATCTGGCTCGGGCGTACTATGACCAATGGAGCCACGTTCTTGTAAGTAGAAATTAAAAGAGTTGAACTGCGACTGACGGCATGGGGATGGGCAGGTGGCAAAGAGCAGGTGGCAAAGAGTTGGACGGTATGTGGCTACAGTATAAGGAGAGGCGGTTGTTGTTAAAGGTTAAGGACAAGACGTCTGTACTGAAGTATTGAAGATCCAAGGTGCATCAAAGCCCTGAGTATGTTGCGGCGTGATGACATTGACATGCAGGGAAATGGGTCAGACGGTGTAGGAATTATGTAAAAACATAAGCCCCTGAAACCTTCCCCTCAAAAAAAGATCTTCACTGGTACCGATCGCACCTCTCCTCTCGCACCTCGAGCCCTGCTCGGACTCGTGAATAATGTACCTCACGCTCAGTAAATTCCACGGGTCAGGATCACTGTACGGAAACTGAGAAGTGCACATCCCAATCAAATTGACATCAGCGCAACCTCAGCGCGGCCTAATATTCGGCTACCATTACGTACAATTATCAAATATACATCAACCATTGTAAGTAATTCACAAACAACGGTGGCCTGCCGTCGTCACCAAGAATGTACGTGAAAAGTTGTTCATTAGCGGGAATAGGACCCCCGAAAGCCCTCCAAGAGGATAGATAACGATTTTGCAGCTCTTGTCCGGACTTTTTTGAAATTCGACGAGCAAGTTGTGGAGAGCCATCATTTCGGCGGCGATGGCGCTCTTCGTCTTCGCTGTCCTTGGCTGTGTAAGTATATCGATGCCGTAAGTCGTTTCCATCGAAGGTCAGTAAAAATCCGCACAGAAAATGCACGCCAGGTGCATTTTGCCCTGAATGCGGGAAAAGGAAAAACTCCCCGTATCAATGTCGGTCAAGGGGGCCGTATTTCCTGAACAACCTCAGCACTGAAAGAAAACAAAAAGCTGTACAAACTCCAAACAAACTGCAACCTCAAATAGTGTTGCTAAGAACTGAACCTGCTCAAGGGTTGAGCCCGCTTAAGTTCCAGTCTAACCAACTTTGGTGGCTTAAGCTCGCTTAAGTTGGACTAGGTTCAAGTTCTGCGCAAGCAGTGCCTGGCCGCAGTTTCCTTTTTATGACGCAACCTTCCTCCCACCAGCAAACCGCTACAGTGACATCATGTGCGCTTGAGACAGTATTTGCACAAATGCTCGTCGCCCGTGGAACACCTGGTCTTTCGCTGGTCAGTGTGCTGTCCATATTACCTTTCTCATGTATTAGTGCGGTCTTAGCCTCTATTCCCCCTGGAAACGACACAAAATGAATAGACTGCAGTCATAAGTCTTATGCGGATATTGGTGAACATACTTGTCGTAGTGTATATTGAGGTCGGAACTCCATGGAACTTGAATATTTACTCAATGTACATGTAATATTATACTACTCACAACCTGATGTCGGAAATATGAAGGGAACACTAACTAGTACTCAAGGCAATGTCACATGACATGCCCCAGAAAGAATCAATTTTAGCACTTTTAAACCTCGTCTATTCACTCATATTTAGGTGCCATCACGTAGAGAATTGAGACACCTATCCAATGAAACATAATTTGAGTCAAAATTTCTACCCACTGTCGAGACATCCAGGATGCGCAGATCCACGTTGGAGGAGTGACTAGTGATGACTCACCTAATTGGGGCAACTGAACTCAAGTCCGCTTAAGTTTTGCTTAAGCCAACTCAAGCAAATTAGCCGAGAGCTTGAGTTCGGTTCAACTCAGTTCTTAGCAACACTAACCTCAAATCAAGCCATCTCCAAAAATGTCCTCGTGAGGTAGGTTCGTTCCAACTTGCCCCTTCTGCTTGGTGCTACAAACAAAGCCGAATAACCTACTCGTGAGGCGGGTTGAGAAAACCGGGTTACCCCGAAGTTCCACCGAACGAACGAGGGAAAAAAAAACCCCGACAAATTCCAACAACTCAATAGAATTGGGTCACCGAAAACCCCCATCACCGCCGCCAACCAACGAACGAGCGAAAAAATTCCAAGGACCCGCAACCAAGAAACTTCAACTCCAACAAACCAAAATAAAAGCTCCGACCGACCAACGAAAAACTCAAACCAACCAACCAACACATGCTGGCTTGAATGTTGGTTAAGAGTGTTAGGGGCCAGGGCGCTTACGCGGAAACGGATCTTTGTACCAGGTTCCTGGAGTCGAGATGCCTGAGGGTAAAGCCCGGGGATTTCTGGATGGCCTGCATGTCAAGCGAGAGGAATTAGCTGCCGTGGGTGGAGGATATACAGGAAGCAACACACTCCCTATATTTAGAAGGAGGATGAGCTCGACACAGTGTCGAACTCATCCTCAATCTTCTTTAATTCGCGACGCTGTGTATGTCGCGGTACTCATTCGCCCCGTGTGATGACCTTGCGGATCGGCTCAGCTGTCCGGATCAGGCTTCCTTCCCTCCCACCACCACCCCGTTTACGCTGCCACCCACCGTCACTGCTGGCGGCGGTGAGGACCCATGAGAGCCACAATGAGCAACAACGACGGCCGTAGGACTTGGAATGCCATCATGCCGCACCACCATGTTGCCGTCCTCTGACACGACAAATCCGGCAACGTTGGATGTGGCGCATGCATACGATTGTGAGCTCAAGGGGAATGGGAGGAGCATCAGGTAGGTTTTCGAGCAACCTTGCATGGAACTATTAACCCTTTACCCATTATGCTCAGATTTCCGGGCTAGAGGCCCTGCTCCTCACGCTTCATCACTTGCTCCGAATCAGAGACCACAATCCCCCTAGATGTCCACATTGCAATGTATGCAAAGCTGCCAGCCACTCGAAATATGTCAGGTAGATGACCCCCCAGCCTCGACTCGCAACCCAGTCGATCCGAAGACAGACGGGGACTGATGAAGCGATTGTAGAGTGCCTGCCGACGCCTCCGAGTACTACTGTACCCGACGGTGGGTGATGAGTTGTAGGTTCCTGAAAGTGTCGACCAATTAGCCAGGGTGGGCCCGTTTGCATATACTACATAATTTATCATGTACCCGTAGTACTTGCTTTCAATAAACAGCTTATTCCCTTTGTTAAAAAGAAAACTCCAAGACGATAAGTGAAATTTCTGGATTGTTAGGCTCACATTTAAATTTTCACACCTCATAAACATTATTGACTTGACAAGATTATCGAGGCGCCAACATTTGGATGAGCCCGCTCGTCGCATTTGACGAACCACTTGTCATAGCAGAAGCGATAATCGACTTAAGGGAATACGAACAACGACACACTTCCATCAATCAGCGACACACTGGTGCACACCATCCTCAGCTCAAATTTGACACATGTAGTCGATGTGTCGCAGACCGGGCTCGATGTGTCGTCGATCCACACCTTCCCGATTTGGGGAGTGTGTCAAATGTGGTCTATCCTGCCGTGGGTGTGGATAGTGATGAGAAGGATTACCTACCACAGCTCGGAATCACCCATAGACTCTCCCCGCAGCCGCGACTACGGCGATCGCCCATGTTGGCACTCCCACCCTCATAACCGAGGCGTGTACACTGACTCGGAGTACGAAGACTCACGGCCCAACATACCCTCACAATACAGTGCGCCTCATCAGGGGAGGCATTATGATACCCGACGCTATGAGGACTCGGATCAGGACTCGTACGCTTACCGCTCACGGCGGCGGTCCTCTGATGAGTATTCGAATAGATATACCCACCCGCACGGGCATGGTTCTTGCTCTCAGGACTATGGCTATGACTCTCCACGGCGGCGCGATGACGATGACCACGTGCGGTCCTCCTACGACCACCCGCACTCTCGCTCCTGCCCAAGCGGCGCTACTCACAGTGCACCTTTTCTTGTATTTCCTGCCTCCTCTGTCGTCTCAATCGAATAGATACTTACCCACCCAGAAATCTAGATCGGGATCAACTACGTTGGACAAAAGGACGAGCTGAAAGGATACGCGAATGATGCGCGAAATATGCGGGATTTTCTCATGAGTGTGTATACCATCTCTTTCACTCTCTCCATCTCCCATCTCATTTCTTCCCGCTGTCTGTCATCTGTCACATAACCTACCCATATTTAATTTTATCCGGACAGTCATTCCACCTGCTACACAAACAACACTGGTCAATCCGTCAATGGATGACACTGAAAAAAGGTCATATGCAGTCGTCGGTGTTGGGACAAGGGCAGCCGTTGACGCGGCAATACAAAGGATCTGGAGGGCGGAGTGTGATGGGTATGGCTCGCCGTTGCCTGCCTTCTGACACCCAGTTCTGCTGGATCAAGGACAGATGACATCAGTAAGTCTTCTCCTGTTTATTCAAGGTTGTGTGGGTCTTGAATTGGAACCATTCAGCATTGCTCTCCATCTAAATTTCGGAATGAATATATTCAGGAATGTGGTATTAAGCCAAGTGCGTTACTACATACAATAAAATATATCTCAGCATTGTTACAGGTCGTTAGCATTCATCATTAATCGTCCTTACTCTATCTAATTAGTCATCATCCAAGTCCAATGTTTATCCCCAAATATCAAGTTTGAAACTAAATACCACGCCCAAAAACTAATCTAAAGATTCACAAAAACCTTTCAAATGGGTAGAGTATGAGGGATCCCATAGAGCAGACCCAACCTTTCCACATAAAATCCCTCGCAAATGTAATAAAGCACCATCAAAAATACTGGTAGCACCAGGCCGTGCACGTGAAGTTGAACTGCTCGTTCATTGAAATGATGCGAGAAACTCATAGAATCCATTGGGCATTCACAGCATCTGACATCATGATTAAAATTGTAAATGCATAACTATGACGAAAACATTTGAACTAGTATCTCAAGGAGAGTAATCAATAACTGGTACATTCAAAAATTCGTCGCCATGTTTAAGCAAGGTCCGGTCACTGAAAAGAGTCAAAATGATCCGTCTACCTTTAGTGATGGGAGTGGTACAGTGGACAAGGGTCTTCGTCATTACGGCCAGAGCCTGACCAGGCCGCACTGGAATTTTGACTCCAAGTTGTGGGAGGCAAAATTCCCCCCCTGTCCAGTCACCTAACGGGATGACCCATGAGACGGAATTGGGATCATCATTGAAGTCGATGTGAAGGATCTCGGAGGAGCCTTCCTTGACTGCAACGACAAAAAAAGATCCCCCAAAATCCAGGGCCGGTCGTTTCTTGAGCCATGCTCTGAGAAGGATTGAGACCCGGGCATGCGCCCTATACACAAAAAAATTATTAGCCTACAATCCCTACAACTAAAGGAGATTTCAACACACCTTTCTTGACGGGAATATTGCTGTGGAAAATATCGGTACAAAAGGTTTCCCAGCCTCGGCGCAATGAATTTCCCAACGAGGGACAGGAAAATGTCCATCGCGATGATCACATCCGGTGCTTGGTCTTGCGCATCAGAGGAAATAATGGGCAACAGACGGTAATTCTCCCAAATTCCCACGTGTAATGCTGGCACCTTAGAGCGTTGCAGCTCAGGCTTGGGATATCTGACATCCAATGTATTCAGTGCATCCCAGGCGGCGATGAGTGCAGTCTGTTCTGGACGCTTCAGGACATCATGAAACCGAGCAGCAAGATATGGGGAGTGCAGGGATTTCAGTCCATCGCAGGAGGGTGTGGGATACATGAGCCGCCCATCTTGAGGCTCAAGTTTAAGTTGATCGAGCATGAGGCTGGGGAAAACTCTCGCCAGAGTGTCCGCGACTTGCTCCCGACCTCGGATACGGAGGAACTGATCCGGATACTGTGGGATGTTCGTGGTTCCTATAGCATATACAGCATGAAAATAAGCATGTACCAGGAATCCGAATGAATGGGGCTTACTGGTACTTGATTGGATTTTCTTGAGGACACGGTCCAGTCCCCCAGATTCCACCCATTTTTCAGTCAATCTTTCTGCAGTTTTCAGGTTGCGTTTCCCTCTGCGAGTCTTCTTGGTCTGCGGTTCAACGCGCGGCATGTTGGTGAAAAGGTGTCGGTTGTTGTTGTGGCGGTAGGGATGATCGCTAAAGATGCAGGGCTGCTGTGATCCCCAAAACAATGCAAAATAGAGACAACAGAATAAATAGACAGCCGCACCCACAGCAAAGACCTTGGAACATGTCGCGATCCAGGGATTTGCACGGTTCGTGAACTGAGGGAGACTGCAAACCCTCTGATTCAACCCACTTCACCGTCTGATGCGCTCTCCACGGACCACAACCCACGCTCAACCACGTAATCGATGTTCGACATGTAGTCGATGCATATCCAACGTGTAGTCGACGTGTAGACAATCTTCACGCTTCACGTCCGACACGTTCTCTACACATGACGTGTTCTTCATGCCCGCCCTGTCATTCACATCCGACGAAACAGATGGCCTAATTTTAGAGACTTCGGTGAGTATCGGAGAAACACAGTGAGTTTAGAACCATCACGAGTGCTGTCGCACTTACCACACTCCTCTCTAGCCGCCGCCCACCAATTCAAGTGCTTCCAACCAACTCCGCCACGTTCACGATTAACCTAATGCCCGTCCGTTCGACCCACCGCTTCGTATCAGCACGCACGATGAAGAACCCGACACGTGTACAACAAACGAGGGAGGAACAAGGGTGATATCTACGACGACGGCTGTGACAGGAACACGGCGAGTAAATGTAGAGCCGTCGTGACGGATTTCAAACTTACTAACATTCTCCATTCCCCTCTCGTTAGGCCTACTCCTTCCCACCTACATAGCCGCCGTTGATTCGAGAAGCCTGGCATGTCAGGAGACAGTCCTACATGTCGATCGCCAACGAACCACCTACTTAGACGACGACCAACAGCCGTGCTATCAACAACCGGGCTCTCAAGAAATCCAGTAAGTTTCATAACCGATCGACAGACGACATACGCTTACCTATACGTACCTCCTAGCCGCACACATCGACAAGAAGAGGCAGCAGTGACAGCGGTGGCGCCTACCCGGTCCATCAGAGAACATCAACATCCAGAACGCCGTCGATAAGCACTTAAAAGACAAAAAATCAGAACCAGACTCACTCACCATCGAGGACCTCGTCGACGATCGTACGCGGAGGAGAAAAAGGAGTGTTAGCCGCGTATGCTGGGCTTTGGGTAGCGGCGAACGAGAAGGCGGTATGGGGGCTAGAAAAGATACAACAACCTGGTGAGTCCTAACAACCGCAATCAAGAGCATGTACTTACCTATTGTCTTAGTCCATCCGGAACAAACCCACACATCGACAAGCGAGGGCTGCGGCCAGGTCGAACGTCAACGACAATTGGCACGACGACGATCAGAAGGGCTTACCCTCTGGTCGTTTTACCTACACTCTTCGTCCGAGGACGCGGCGGCAGAACAAACCCACACATCGACAAGTGGGGGCTGCGGCCACGTCGAACCTCAACGACAATAGGCTATCGACAAACAGGCCTATAAGAAATCTAGTGAGTGAATCCCAGGTGAAGAGGGAGAGATATGATTAACTATCATTAGAGCTCAGTAGGCCTGTCCCTCTCCACTAACTTGACGGCTCTCCACACTTAACCTCGCACGTCACTCGTCCGCCTCGTGAATACTCACCACCGGAACTTCCGCTTCTTGTCGATTACATCAACAATAGCACCCATTATCTCCTTCCTATAGCTCTGGCGCTCTTCTCGAATCAGAACATCGCGAGTTCGATACGTCGTACGACCTTGGGGATGGAGAAGAGGACACTGCGCTCTAGGAGTCAGGCGACTGGGCTAGGATGAGGAGGCCGTCAAGGAGCGAGTTGTCAGCCTCTGGGTGCAAAACCAGCAATGCCGCCTCCGTCGTGGAATCATCGACCCGCGGGGAAACGCACGGGTGGGGGAAGCTCGGGTGCGGGGGCGGGTGCGAGTACGAGTACAAGTAGTGCGGGGTCGGTGTTTTTGTTGGAGGTTACGATTCCGGAAGGAGGGGATACAGAGAGGGTGGGGAGCAAGTTGTCGTCTTCGTCGAGTACTTCGAAGATGGCGCGGTCTGGCGGTGGCGCTGGTCGGAGGGGAAGTTTGGGGTCGTTGACGCATGGTGCTGGAGCCAGGGATTCGTTGGGATCTTCGATGTTTAATCATCCAATGGGGATCGGTTTGAGGTATCGTTGTGTGACGCCGACGAAGAGGCCTTCGGCGGCTGAGGTTGATACACTGACATCCACTGCTTCGACATTGAGTATTCCGATGCCTGGGATGCTGAGGGATGGTGACAGGTTGTCAAGTTCGACAACACCGGTGCAGGGGTTGGGGATGGGGATGATCGATGAATCGATGAAGTTTAATAAGGAGAAATCGTTGCCTCTGCTGCCTAATGGGGGGCTTATACGACCAAGTTCGTGGATACCTTTGATGTCAAATTCGAATTCGAAGTCGACGAGTGTGATAGCGAACTTGAAGTCCAACGCCAAACGCCAAATCGACTTTGACTTCACCTTCAAACACCCTACGTGCCCCCTCAGATGGATCAGGAGCCAAGTATGCCCTCCCTCGAGCGCCGACGTTTTCATCTAGATCATCTGCTTCCTTACGGGTGCTGTGGACGGTGCGAGTTCTTCGCCTCACCTCGGCGGAGTACAATTCTGCCCCTTCTTCGCCTCTACCTCCTGGAATGAATTCGATGCTGATGGCTGAACGAGCACCAGGATGGTGCACCAGAAACCACGTACGGCGACCGGGGTGGTGTATAGGACGAGTACGGCTTCGATGAGGTCGAAGATGCGCGTGCCATTGGTGTTGACTTCTGCGTCTGGTCTGGGGTTGGTGGTGCAGGTGTGAGTGCGGGCGGTGTTGGCGGTGGCATGGTGCCCTCGATGGGGTGGCCTGCGGAGCGGGCTATCGTTCTGTTCGCGATCATTCATCGCGTTCAGTCAAGGGTGTTTGGCTGCTCCTTCTCTCGCTCGCTTCCTTGTTGGATTGGAAATCTACTCTATTCTATCTCAATATGTAGGTGCGTACATTACAGACTTGACACAATTTTTCTAGGATTACTTTCATTGATTACCGCTCACTCGTTTTTTCTTCGCATACATCTATCTATCCTATGCCGACACATTTTTCATGTCGCCTATTTCTTTTTACCTCGCTCATTTGTTTGTGTACTTTTCTTGCATGGATTAGGATGTGTGGATTTGGATTTATGATCATTTTTTTCTGCCCCCCAGCTGGTAGCGGTGAACGATGCGGCCGATGCAGGTACAGCTTCCAATGCGACTGCAAGTTACAGTGTGCTCTTACTCTCACTTACATCAACAGCCCGTACTTACTGACTACCCGCACCAGGAGTGAACACTGAACAACAGCCTGAAAGAGTTGCGCACGACTGGTAATAGCTTTTGAACTTCGTCAGGTGTGTACACCACCGTATGGCGACGAGCGAACGCTTACTTTGATTTACCACCTAGCACAATCCTTCATCGCCTTCCGCATCTAACCTAATAGTATTTACATCAAAGTTGGAAGGTAAGTTTTGAGGGTGCCATCGAAATAAACATGCTCCACCTTCCAGATCACCTTCAAGTTTGTCGGTGCGGAAAGATTAAGCGATGCGGAAATAAAAACACCCAGCTGCTACGACGAAGATTGGAAGACAGAAGTAGAGATGAGTGGGTTGGAGTGTTATCGGCGGTGCTAGGTAGTGGTGAACTTGAAGGTTTCTGCTTGAACGGAGATGCACTTGGCATATCTGGGCTGATGAGCTTCAGCGAGGTATGTGCGCAGCGTCTTGGTCATTTCCTATCTTTAATGACCTACAATATAGGCTTGGGAAATCTCTATGCAATATCTATACCCACAGGATATCACCACGGTGGGTGTCGATGCGGATGGCAGACTTTACGGTAAGATACTAGTATATCTCTTTCATTGTGTATCTTTCTTGACTTAGACACATATTTACGACGAAGATAGGAAAAGACTTGACTATCGCGGGACCCGCGTTTAATCTTATCGTTCAATGTCGAAAGCTGCCGACTTTGCCAGAAAGTTTTCTCGGTAAGTGGTCGTACTTTGTCTCTGGAGATCTTACACTAACGTGATATCACTAGATGATATGAGAAAGAATTTCCACCTCATGGAAAACGAGATTAGCCAATATATGGCTCTATATGAGGTACGTTGACCACATATTACGAAATGTCCCTCCCACTGATGTCGGCTTCAGCTGGAGAAATCCCCAGAGCAACTCCAGTCTCTAGTCGCACGTTTGATGGAATGGTATAAGGCTTGGGCACCCCCAACAGAGTGAGTAACCTTTATAGTATGCGTTGTTTTACTCAACATTCCCATCTAGGCTCGGTCCTACTTTATCCACGGCCTACACCCTCAATTTCCAAACACGCCTATTTTCCTCCCTTCCACTTTCGTTTGCCCACGGTTTTAAGGAACTGTGCACATCCCTTCTTGCGCCATCTGAGAATGGGTCAAGCGAAGATGGAACGCTCACGATACAACGATGGGACCCGAATGCCCGCGCCCACACGGGTTTGTGGAAACTCTTCAAGGCGCTCGGCCTTATCGACCGGTACGAGAGCGTCATCGCCAGCGTTGGGTATGAGTTTATCGAAGATCATGTGCTGAAGAACTGCACGGGCGAGTGGGTGAATTTTCACCTTTGGGCAAGGTTTCTTGTTTTTCTAACAATCTCCCGGGTCAATAGCATTCGCTCGGTGTTTGCCTGCCAGAGGTGAGAGCATAATTTCAATCATTCTTTCAATGGCAAGGCAAGTCAAAAGAGTGACGCATTTTTCCGTCTGCCCAAATCCGCTTTATTTCGTTCTTGTGGACACATGGTCTGTTTTTCTAGTTTTCACGGTTTTCCATCGAGCATTCGAGCAAAATTACTATTTACAGATCATTATATACATTCCATCCGCCTCCACGTTACTTTTGGTAATGCGAACATTATCATTGCTTTTAAAATGTTCAACGTTAGTTCGTTATTCCATAAGCATTGAGTCCAAGTCCAATATTTGAGGCATAATCCAAAGTTCCAACCATGCAGCGATACTATCAGTTCGCTACCTGTGTCTTGCACGCCTGGCGCTTCGTGCGGAGCTCCTCGGCGAGGACAGCATCGGGGTCGCAGCCCTTGACCTCCGGCAGGAGTAGAGTGAAGACTGCGCGAAGAACCAAGATCAGCATCTGCTCGAAGATAGAGTATCAAGGGGGAGACGCACAAGCACCGAAGATGCAGCATCTAACGAAGATCCAGAGGATGGCGGGGGTGCCGATGCGCTTGGAGAGCGTGTTGAAGGCGAGCGCGGAGATGATGGCGCCCCACTTGCCCGCGGCGGCGGAGATGCCGTGCGCGGTGGCACGGAAGTGCGTGGGGAAGACCTCGGCGGGGTAACACTAAAAGCGAACGTTAGACATGGGCGACGAAAGGAAGGGAAGGCGACGCACGTATGTCGTGGTGTTAGCGCCGAAGTTGAAGAAAAATTGGAGGAAGGCAAAGCACTGAGCTCGTAGAACCTGCCCACAAGGATGTCCACTGAAGGCGATTAGAATACGAAGGCATGAAGCACGAGATAGGACACACGGAAGAGAGCAGCCAACAGGAATCCTTGCACCTGGATCCACTTGCGTCCGAGGAGCTCGATGGTGAGGACCGAGGCAAAGTATCCTGTGGAAATGAGTCAAACAAGAACGCGGAGAGGAAAGGTAGGTACTCGCCTATGCGAGGAGGTTACATGCTCACACATCCTTTCTGTCTCTTATGCACACAGGGGAGTCACGCGCGAAAGAATGTATTAACGATTGGGTAAATATACTACATACAGGCAGAGGTAAGTGTTACGGAGGCGGTAAGAACGAGCCTCGCGATCAGTTGTGCTCGTGTTGGCCGGATGAGAAGCAAGTGGTAGCGAGGAGACGGCGGTAGGAGGTAGACGTGGCGAACAGGTTTAACCATGGAACGAGGAGACTCGAAGGCCGCAGGACGCCGCACAAACGAGCACGATACTTGCTCCTTTGTGGGCGGAGACGTAGCGGGCAGACTTCGAGGCTTCCGAAATCGATTGGGGGGCGGGACGCCTGCGCGAACCAGCACGACACTTGTTCGTGCTCGCGGTGGCCAGGGACGGGGTAGATGGGCGGCGAGACAGGGCAAAGACTTGGAAGCTGCGTGGAGGGCGCCGGAAAGGAGATAGGCAGATGGTAGGAGGCGGGCAGTGGTCGCGGATATGCGGGGTACGAACGGGCACGATGGAGACGGCTATACCGACGAGCACGACGCTTGTTTCGTGCTCGAGAGGGTACAGGCGGGGTGCACACGGAGACGGTGCATTTGAAGGCCGCCGGCCGCCTCAAGAACGAGCACGAAGCACGTTCGTGCTCGTTGTGATTCGAGAGGAGGCGCGAGGGCGGTTGTGGAGGCCGCGTTGGGGTCGTGTACGTGCTCGAGGCCGATGGAGGAGGTAGGGGGCTGAGGGGACGGAGGCAATAGTCTGGGAGGCCGCGCGGCGGGTGTACGGACCAGCACGATGTCCGTTCGTGCTCGACATCGCCAGCGAGAGGCAGAGGGGATGGGATATGGGAGGTTCCAGACCTACGATACACGTAGATGAGCAACACCGCTCGTCTCCACGAGAAAACGAGGACGTACCGTATGTGCAGCACCAACGAACCCCCAACGTCAAGCCCAGCCCGCACAGGCAATGTCTAACTCTGACGACGGGCAGCTCTCGAAGATGGGAAGGATGGCGGGTGATGCGATCAGGCTAACTCAGAGGTGCGTGAGGCGTTGGCAGGTTTCTCGTCCATCAAACCTAGTGCGGTAGGCTCTGCACCAGGTCTGATGGAGGAGAGACGCGGAATTCGCATCCAGTGCGAGTCTAGGTGGCACTTTCAGCGAATCCGAGGGCAGAAGTGCGAAACACTCACGGAAATACTAGCGAGGATGCTCGTCGAACCCCAGATTCGAGGAGCACACGATTTGGAACTCAACGCATACGTAGGAGTTATACCCCATACGCTGTACGGGCGAGATACAAGACGAGCGGCTAACGGAAAAGGCGTTGGAATGAAAGCAGACGCAGGAGTCATACTCCATACGTTGCGAAGATGCCCGTGTCAAGGCAAGATGGGAGAGATGCGTTGGCGTCGTTGTTTGTTTCAAAGGCCGTTGTTTGTTTCAAAGGCCATTGTTTGTTCTCGGCCGGCGCCAAACGTTAACGTTTGCGTTTGACGGCGATAACCATCACCACCACTCGCAATGCCTGCTCCTCTCTTTGTTCGTGCATTGGCTGTATTGCCTCGTCAGTCTGGATCTCGCGGATGGGCAGGATTGTGAGTATTACTCGCAATGGCTGGCCTCCTGGATCTCTTGGATAACCGTCGCACTCGCTGTGCCCTCTCCACCTGCTCGGTCGCATCTTGACTCCCCTGTCTTTGCACTCGGAGATCCGGATGCCACCTTTGGTCTTCGCGAATGCGCTCGACTCGTAAGTCTCTTTATTTTCTTGTCATTCTATGGAACTCAAGCTCCGGCTCCAGAACGAACAAGTTCTGCCTTCGTTCGTTGTCCCCATGGCCCCGCACCATCCAGTTCAAGCTTCCACATCCGCCGCTAGCTCTCCGCGCCCGCGCCCAGCCTCTTCCGTATTTGCCTCCATGACGAACGAGCTTCGCGTGAGTTCATTCACACCACCACCGTCTCGCAGCGTCCCATCCAGACCGCTTCCGGCGTCCCTCCTCGACAAACGCATGAGCGTGGGGCACTCGTTCGTCGATCCCATCAGACCCTCTCTGCATAACTCAAACCGCTAGCGGCTTCCACGTTGCCGCCAGCCTCCCCTGCATCCACTTGGATGACCACCTCCCCCTGCGGCGTAACTCAAGCGTCCACACCTGCCCCTACCCTCCTCGGCGTCCGCCTTGACGATGAATGAGCTCGATGCTCGTTTGTTGTCGCCACCACCCTTCGGCGCCCGACTCGGCCGTCTCCTCCACCTCGAATCCGCTCCGCATCCACGCAGATGACAAATGAGCCTCGCTTCGTTTGTCCACACTAGCGCCTTGTCTGCGACAGTGTCCACGCGTCGAGAGCCTCCACACATGCATGAGTGCTCTCTCTCCCCGATTCCACCGTCTCGCTGGATCCACGCCCTCCGAGTGCACGTTGATGACGAACGAGCTCGTCTGTCTAACCGCCCACCCTGCACCGCCCTCACCATCCGCACGACGTCCGATCTGCTCCGCATCTGCGCTGATGACGAACGAGCTGCGGGCTCGCTCTTTGTCACCACCGACCCAACTCTGCGGTGCATGCTTGCGCCGACTAAGGGATAACGTACCCAATAATGAGGCCACGTAAGTTATCCTCAACCCCTCTGAACCCTTTCTCTACCATCGCTGATGACGACCGTGACTGTCTAGCTTCCAGACAGCGTTTCGAACGCTACGGAGAGAGAAGGGGCAGGTAAGCAAGCGCTGAGCGCAACGAAACCGACGAAACACTGACATTATATGCACACAGCACATTGATGGCTGGTCGCAGCATCTCCTACCTCTCCGCATGCCTTCCACCAACCTCAAGCTCGTACGTAACCCGTTGAACGTCTAGCGTACTGCCAAATGAAAAGGAGATTCGATCGCTGGCGAGAGTTCAAGCCAAGCATGCGGCATGTTGAGGGTAGGGGCCGCTCGCGATGCTAGCCGCCTACGGACAGCGTGTTCGAGTATCAAAGCTGTGTGCGGCGACGCCTTGCACCCCGATTCCATGCTTCGCAAGTCTCAGCACTTAGCTAGTTTCGAGAGAGTATGTAGAATATTTCGTACCAGAAACACGAAACGAATAAATTATTTTTAAGTGTGTTAGCGCAGATAGTTTCACGAAGAGCGATGTTAGACGGATAAAGATCAATGTTGATCTTGATCTCTTACCACCACCACCACCTCTCATTCATCTCTCCCTCGCTTCGCTGGACGCCCAAAGACTTCAAGATTATTAGTAAGTAAGGTCTTTATTTCCTTATTGGATATTCCGACTCATATTATATGTATTCGGGTAGGTTACGGCTCGAACGAAAGCAAGTGAAACCATGCGTGCCCCTCCTTGAGGAACGTGGGCGCAGTTTTCGGAGGCAGTGGATATGCGGAGAGGGTGTCGAGACAAACGAGGGGAGACCCTCGAAGAGGGAGGCCCGCCAGGTACGGTGACGAAGGAGTCGTTCTTACGACTCACTCTGCCATTTAGCTCTCCAACCCACAGTGCATACACGAGACAACGGTGCGATTAACGTTGTTGTCTCGTCGAATGTGACCAGCAACGCCGACGTCAATGCCAAGGCCAGCCCCGCACACACCCACCCCATGACCACCTCCGCGGCTGCCACGTACGCCGCTAATGTACGCCGTCACCGGTCACCACCAGCGCCAGCGTCTCTCCGCGGCCGCTGAAAACACCGCGAACACGACCCATCTCTCAATGTTTCAACCTGATCGCTGTGCCCACGAATTGGCGCCGAAATTGACGGTCTGCACGTCTGCGAGCGCTTAAGTGGCCTAATAAGTAGGTTTTACCTCAAATTCGGACTCTAAATTTTTCAAATCTTGATAGAATACATGTAGTGTATGACTTTATACTTAATATATTTCACTGGACCTTAATTATGCGATCTGACTTTGTTAGATGTGTTGTGCAGAAAAGTTATCCAGAAGAACATCTATTACTGACGTCACAGATAAGCGAAAATGGTAATGCCCAAAAAAAGGCAAGGGCTCTCAGAAAGACCTCAAGATAGAATTGCCCATATCTTTTTTGGGCTGTTGATTGAATTTATTAGCTCCTGGAAGATTTATTGCATAGCTGTTTTACTTCAATAATCCGTTGTCAGACCTTAATTAAGTTGCTTCAAAAACATTTAATTCAAGATGCAAAATGGGCTCTCGCGACACGGTGAACACCCACCGGTGATTTCCGAAAATCACGTGTTGCGGAAAATCTGTTGGGTGAATAGCGTTCACTAGTTCGACCAGCTATAAAAGGCCCTTTTCTTCTCTTCTTGACGACCCCACTTGCACTTCTGGTTCTGCTAGCTATACCCACACCTTTCCAGTGTCATCTTCATCTTCGTCAGCGATAAACCCCCCTGTACAAAACCCCAGCTATACCGCACCAATCGACATGCGCAAAGTCCGAGGCCTCTTCGGGTTCAACGCCGCCTTTACCACCAATGTTCCCGGCACATTGACCATCTCTTTCCCTACTTTTAACAGGGGCAATCGGGCGCAGTCCGAGCCATTGCCCCCTCGTGATGACGAAGATGTGGAGATGCGCGCGCCGGAGCCTGTTCCCCGTGCGCGCAGCGAGTACTCTATCATAATACCCGAGGAAAACCTTGTCCAGGTCTCTAGACGCGATGTAAGCATAGTCTTATGCTGCATAGATCAGTTTATCTTCATCCAAGATAACCCTAATTTCGTTATACAGACCTTAACCCTACCTAAAGCAAACATAATAGGAGGCGGAGCAGAAGAGGGGAAAGAAGATGAGGGGGTGGTGGAGGCGGACGAAGATAGTGGAGGTGCTTCTCAGCGCCCGCGTGCACCTTCGCCTGCAGCGACAGAGGTCGATGACCCCGAATCGCAAGATATCATTGCTGATATCCAAGCTAGAGGCATCAGAATACACGACTTTGCCTTTGCGGCTCCACCTGCTCCCTCCCCCTCAATACCCACCACCACCGAAACTCCCATCCAACGTCCTGCATCATCCACACATGCATCCTTCACACCTGCCATCGAGATGTTCGACCAATACAAAGGTTTTGCGGAGGTCGAGTTCCGGTGGACACAGCCCGAGCGCATATATCCCGTGTCAGGCAAAACCCTGCGGCGGCTGCTCAACATCAAATGGCTAACCCAAGAGGAAGTCGACGCGCGCGCACACCCGATGGACCTCGAGGACCTGCGCAGGCACGACGCGCGCCCGCACTACCCCTGGCGGCCCTTCCGCTGGACGTCGATACCGAGCCTGGCAGAGCGGAAGGATATGGCCAACGCGAGAAGGGGGATGTTTATGCAGATGGACAGGATGCGGGCATCGAGTGAGAGTGCGGAGGCGCGGAGGAGGGTCGAGGCGGCGCAGGCGGCGGTGGTTGCAGCGCAGATGGAGGAGATTAAGAGGGGGGAGAGGGAGGAGAGGGAACGGTCAGAGAGGGTTAGGAGGGATTTGTTTGCTTTCACTCAGGGCCCCACTTCTCCGGGCAGGAATAAGAGGCGGCTGGGGGATGTGGATGAGGAGGAGGATGCGATGAATACCACTGATGATGGGGATGGGTGTCTGTCGGCGGAGGGTGGGAGCGACCTGAAGAAACGTCGGCTTACGCCTGAACCGTCGTCACAAGGCGGTCCCCCCTCCTCGCAGACGACGTTGGTGCCCCCGACGAAACAATACCCGGCGCCGCTGCACACGTATAACCCCGAGTACTACCCCGAGGCGGCGAGCATCATCGAGTCGTCGTCGCAGTCGTCGTCACAGCCGCGGCCTGTTGTTGTCCTGCCGGAGCGGTCGGACACGCCGCCGTTGGATGAGGAGGGCAGGGAGATCGCACCCGGGCCATCACAGGGGCAAGGGTGGAGTCCGGGCAAGGGCACCAAGTTAGTGCATCCGAGGGAGAGGAAGGCGATGAAGAGGGCGTTGAGTCGGACGCAGACGTTTGCGCAGCTGTGATTATCCTTTTCCCTCTCTCTTTCTGCTTTTTTGGGTGATCTGGGTCTCATGCGATTGCATACCTTATGCATATGGTCTGACGGACATGACATGCGATAAGACAAGACACACGAGATGAATGTCTGCTACTCTACTATCTAGATCGTGATCAATGCATCATATATCATATGTGAATCCCTCCCCGAATCTGAGCGTCCTGCGTTAGCAGAACCTGAAATGGCCCCGGAAAATCCTAGAACCATTCCTGTTCGGGAAGGTCGAGTACCTTCTGCAGACATCTCGTCCACGCCATATCCATCTCAGGACGGGAACACAACAAGCGTCATGCATCACGGTGAACTCCGAATTCCTTCCTGTCTGTAAATAAGGTATCTATTCAACACAAATCTCTCTGAAACGCGTTTGAGAGTCGACTTATGAGAATGCAACGTCGCCCATGGACACCTTCACTTCCATCGTCGATCTGTCGTGTCGGCGCAAGATAAACGAGCCATACTGCCCCCACCAATCGTCCACTTTGTCTGTCGCGTCATAGGCAAACAATGTCAGCTCGTTACCCCATACAGACCTGAATGTCGTCTCCTCCATATGATCCCAATCGCCATATGCCATGGTCTGCCGCAGGATGGCGTCACGTCCATCCTGCTGCGGTCCTACAGGAACCTTCATCCCAAGCCGCTGCTGGTAGTCCCACATCTGGGTATCTGAGCAGTGTGGATGCCGAATCTCCTCGTAAGCTGTGAGCAGCTGTGAGACATGATCCCGGCTCCGTATCCGAGAGAACAGGCAGCCGAGCGTTTGTGCGTCTTCCAGAATCAATGCAACACCCTGATTGCTCGCGGGCTTACAATGCATGTTTAATCGGCCGTTCGATGTGGAATGGACGCAGCAGTGGGACGTACCAGCATAGGATGCGCAGATTCGCCAGTAAGAACCACTCTTGAGTTGTTACACACGAAATCCTCGGGAGGTGGTCTGCGTACATATATTCGAGAAGATAGTGAGGTCGTGAGTTTCAGCACTTTCTGTATTCTAAAATTGTATGATCAATTCCGGGCCTTTTAGTAGAGAGCGAACCTGACCTACCGAGGTTCAAAGTTACTGAGATGTATCCCACATGATTCCAGCGTTCGGCTTTCGGTCCAGTCTTGGTCTTCTGGTTGTCTCGCTCCATAGTAGTTATGAATGATTGTCGCCGTGAAATCTTTCCCGCCGACCTAAAGATAAATATACCCATTAATACCGCCTGGCTAAAAGCAGAACAATAACCACTGACCAGCATGTTGGCGTTCATGATATAACCCTCTCCCAACCAGATTACCCACTGTATACGAATGAGGATTATCGGCCCGAAAATGATACGCAAAATACTCACCTCTCTGATATTCAACAACGATCTCAGTTCCTCGTCCTCTTCCATGAGGTGGATTGGTATCGTGAAGGTTACGATCACGTGCCTGTCATTGACATCCGGCGGTTCGTCGTCAGAGTCTGTGACGACTTGGCGTAGAAGACTATCATAACCATCAGCACCGACGATAACATCACCGAACAGTGTTTCTCCCGAGTCTAGTGTCACAGAGACCTGCTCGGAGTCTGCATCGACAACGGTTGCATTGAATCGGAATTCAACTCCTTCTTTCACGGCCAATTGGTATAGCATGGTGTACAGGTCTTTGTGCTATTCAAGGACAGAAGCTCAATGCGATCATGCGCAACGCGACGGATTTAGCGACGTACCTGAAGGAACATGAAGTCCGTGACAAGATCCTTCAAAAAATCTTGTCCCATATTCATAGCACCTATCAAATCCCCGCTGTTTCCTGGGGATTTCGCGTTTAAAAAAAATCAAACACGCTAAAAATTGAGGTTACCGTTCTTGAAGATGAACTTGTAACACTTGTGCGCCTTTTCTTGGAGAACAGGTCCCAATCCCCATTTATGAAGTAATTTGGTCATGTTCGGTGGGGACCTAAAATTACATGAATGTAAGCGAGGTCCTAAGTGCCGGCCGGACGTCCACAAACTCACTGGATGCCCCCTTTGCTCTTATCATGGTAATAGAAAGGCAAACCTGTCAGTACCATGGACAGAAGTGTGAGAGCAGGTATTGCGTACTTTAATCTTTCCATTTCCCCTCTCCAGAACAAGTACATCGTGTCCCGCCTTTCTCAGTGTTGAAGCGGTGGCAAGACCTGATAACAGTCGGTGTCAGTTCGCAAAACCGGCTGAAAAGATCCTCCAATCTCCTTCTGGTTCAAGCGTACCTGCGATACCTCCGCCGACGACAATGAACTTGAGGCAGACTTGAGCTCGGTTCTGGGGTTTCGCATCCATCGTCATAATGGTCGCAAAGAGAGGGAAGAGAGCTTAGGGTGAAGGATAAGGATGATGTCGCTAGAAGGGCTGCATTCGGTCGCTCCGACACTCCAAGCGACTTTATATATGTGGAAAAGTCAAAAGTATTATCAGATCAGGGCTATCAGAAGTTGACTATGATTTTCCGTGGCTCCACGTGATGGGTGGTTGACAGACTTTGGAAGAACCAACTGCTAATCATTGTTCGCGCCCGGCCAAGCGCCCCCATTGCGGCCCTATGGTGGCAGAATAGCACTTGTACGGTCCGTGCAAACACAAATAGGTCTCGAACTTGAACTTGGCGAGCTAGATGGTTCAATAACACGAGCATTCGCTGTGCGTAAGCGTTTGGCATGTGCGTCTCTTTTCGACATTCAGGGAACCATGGCCGAGGGTAATTTTGGAATGCGTATGGAATGGCCTCCGATTACCGGCCGATACGGTAGGTACTTGCGCCTGCCCGTCCATGCCAGACAGGCTCACTAGTACTTAAATGGCTTCGATTAAGGAATTCAGCGAAGTGAAGTCAAAGCAAAGCGCTACAACCTTTCAAAAAATAGATTCTACTCACAGGGCCATCAACGCGCAAATGCCTGAACACAGCAGGGTCGTCGTAAATGATTTTCCCAACAAGATCGACTTTGATAGCATTGCGACTGGACCTGACATTGGACTCGACAAGGGGCCTCGACGTCAATCAAGAAGGTCAGGTATAAACCATTGAATACACCCATACATAAGATATCAAATGCGTAGAGGACAAATCGAGAGAGATATGAAACGAACAATGCCAAGAGTCCTCCTTTTCGGAAGGACATTTGGCTTTGTTTGTCCGCCCTGCTCAGCCCTTAGAGAATGATTGCTCGCTTCGCTCGCTTGTCGCTCGCAATTATTTGTATGTTCCAAAAACGGTAGAGCGTATATATTCTAAGGTCCACAAATCCCTCTCATCCACACTTGCTCGGAACCATGCCTCGCGCCAAATCTAAACATCTCGGAACTCAGTTCTATCATTCCCCTCCACTGTCCCTGGCCTCTCAGCATCAAAGTCCTCAAAGTTCCTCTGCTTCCTCTGGTCCCGCTGCAAAAGAGAAACATGTCTGCGGGACATGCGACCGCGCTTTTACTAAAAGCAACCACCTGGTTCGCCACTCTAGGGTGCACACTGGCGAGAGGAACCACAAATGCCCTTTCCCTGGCTGCGAAACGCGCTGCTCGCGTCAGGATAACTTGCGACAACAGTGAGTCGCGTTTCTTAGTGTTGAAACTTGGCAGGGGTGGCGAGATACAGGGATCGTAATGGATACTAATGCGATATGTCTTGTCTTCTCCAGCTACCGCATCCATTTATCTCCTGGCTCGAGGCGGAGCTCAACGCGTTCCTCAGCGTCGCGAGGCGCGAACGGAAAGAAGGCTAGCAGTGTCGCCGTATCGCAAGAGCCACCATCCGCTCCTCCTTCATTGTCGTCCCCACCACCGCTAGAGCCTGCGCGAATTTACAGCCACCATTCAAGCCCCCAAGACTCTCCGCCTCCGCTTGCGCAAGCGACCTTACCAGCAACGGCAACGTTGCCACTACCAAATTCTCGCATGGATGCCGTGTCCGACCGCTCGTCGTCTTCTGCGTCTCCGGAGGCATCGTATTCCTCAAACCACCATATCGTCCTGATGTCATCGCAGGGAATGGCTCTCTCTAACAACCAAAACTATTCATATCGCAGCAGCGCCTCTACCTATCAAGAACAATTGCAAGGCACCGGATTTACGTACGTCCACACGACACCCCTCTCGCATTCCTCAAACAGCTCGACGAATGCAAATTCATTTTCTTCGTATTCCAGTTCGCATAACAACTTGTACAACGGCAACAACCACAAGCACCCCATGCACCACCACCAGAACCGCGGCAACTCACCTGCGTCGATCTCCTCGCGCCACTCTATCTCTCACATCTTGCACCCGCAGTCGACGTATTCCCAGAATCAGCCCTCGAGCGCTGGTCCTGCTTCCCCCGCTTCTTCGCAGTCCGTGTCATCCCACACCTCAGGCCCGCCCACCCCGACATACCCGATGTTCCACGACGAAGCCCACCAGTATAATTATCATTCTAGCAGGATGATCGCTGACCACTCGGGGATGGGCAGTGCACATATGGGCTCCCAGTCGCATCTTATCCATAATGGGTACGCGAATATGCAGGGAGGTGGAAACTTCGAGTCGCCGCCAATCCTAGCGCCGATCCAGGATGCCAGGCTTATTAGGCGAGACGACCGTCACTCGCAGTCGCACAATACTTCGCCATACATTCACCACCCGCAGCCATTGCTGGCGGATTATCCGTATCACCAGTCGCTGGGTCTCGGGCATGGTGCGTGGAAAGGCGAGAGCCTCGGTATGCGGAAAGGTGTCGGCACAGCGTTGGTGTGAACATTGTAACTCTTCTGGCTTCATTGTCCTCTCTTTTTCCTCTCTTTTCTTCAATTTGTCACATAGATCTCCATTGTCTGTTGTTGGGTCACATAAGCATGCACTACTACTCATTACGATTCATTTCATTTCTACTAGTACCCTGTATTGTGTACCTTTGTCGTCGGATTTATTTACTACTTACCCCACTTGTTGCTTCTTGCTTTCGATAAACACCACCTCATTTGTTATATCCACACTTGCTTTTCTGGCTCCAAACTCAAGAAACCCGTCATGACCAAACGGAATTCGGTACCTACTACCAGCGTCAACTACATCTGGGATCCACCAATGTCAACACCAATGCCAACGCCGACTTCAAGCATTGAGTTGATTTCACCTGTCGCCCAACCATTCACCGTTTCAACCACCTTTGCCAAAGATTTTCTTATACAAATGATGCACATTTCACCTAACCAGTCGCTCTCTGAGGAAGACGCCATTTATCCAAGTTCGTGAAGACCGCTTTCTCGCCTTTTGATCAGGGAAAGGCCTTGTGATCATCCGAAGGATGAAACCTTTTACACGAGGTCTGTCAAGCAGTAAGCTTCTTCGATACAAAAGTGTTGACTTGACGTTCCACTAACCGTCAGTCAGGTTCCCATGTTCACCTTGTCGCATTCAGCTTTTTCGAGAGGTTTATACCTCAACCGATGTAAGTTGTCTCGTATGCAGACATGGCGCCCAGCGTCATAGTGTACCCGTCATCCACAGAAGATGTCGTCGAGGTTGTCAAGATAGCAACGAAATACAAGGTGCCGATCACGGTGTACTCGGGGGCGACAAGTTTAGAGGGACAATACCGCGGGGTACGTTTCGCTTCCTTTAATTCATTTTCGTTCGGCTTTTAATTTATTTTCGCCTCTGTTTTCTCTTCTTTTCTCTTCTCATTTTTCTCGTCTCTTGGTTTTCGTAAATGTATAATCGTTTACGAGATTTTGATATTGATGCTCCATCTCTTTATCATTTTCTTAGCATCCTACAGGCGGGATATGCGTCGACATGAATAATATGGACCGGCTGAATGTCCCTTAACGACACAGAGGCGGATTCCGATCTCGTATGTCAGCCCGGCGCTCGGTGGATGGATATCAATGAAACTTTGAAAGAGAAAGGTATGTGGCCCGTCTCTCCGCCACTTCAGACGAGGCGACTGAGCTCGACTATCACCCGCCTCTCGCTTTGTAGGCATCCCTCTATTCTTCCCTGTGAGCCTTCCCTCTCTCATCCTTCGATTCTCTTTTTTTAATAATGGAAAATCGCATCGGTCTCGAAGATCGATCCAGCACCGGGCGCAACGATTGGCGGTATGCTTAGCACAGGGTGCTCTGTAAGTGAGTATTTAGCTTCCCTTTTATTTCTACCCAGGGTTATCAGTTCCTAACTATTTTCTCTCCTGTGATCGCAGCCAATGCCGTGCCGAGTAGGTAGATAGTAGATTAGATTAGATTGTGTGTGTATGGTCCTGTGTGCCAGCGCGATACGGAGTGTAAGTAAACCCCACTTTGACCGCAACGTGACGCCGCCAACATTGTAGAAAGTATGTACGTCCTAACTTGCTTTATTATATACGTCCCCAACCTTCATCATACTCGACAACAGGAACACGTCGTACTGCCGGAGTATCACGAAAGGCGGACAGTACGTGTATCAATTTCCAGTCTCATATTTTTATTTCCACTGATCTATTTGTAACAGATATCGATAAACCGTTAGAATATCAACCCATCTACCCAGGACCTCCAAGTATACACCGCATGTCCGATTCATTCAAGGATTTGTGGTCTTCATCAGCGCCTCTTCCACCCAAATCCAAACCTCAAACCCTCTCTTCAGCTTCCTCCGCAGCACCGCCATATTCTTCTTCCGCCAACTCTTCAAAACCAGACGTATTGTCCCTCCTTGCGTCTTCAGGATCCACAACTCCGAGATATGGCGCGAGTTCATTGTCGCTCAATGCATCGGCCCCTTCTTCATGCTCCATAACTCCCTCTTTGTCGTCCTTGTCAACCGGAGTAGTGAGGTCGAGTCGAGGAACCCCCGTACCGCCCACCAAACCCGCAACACAAAGTTCAGGAGATGCCTTTGGGGACCTTTTCGCGTCCGCTAGCAATTCCAATGGAAATGCTTCCATGACGCTAGCAGCTCGTCTCGCTCTGGAGGCAAAGCAACGCCAGCATGGATCTTCGGTTCCGCAGAAGCAGCTCGTGCAAGTGCAGGGGCACGATTCGTCGGCATGGGCGGGTTTAGATTTACTTGGTGGAAATGGATTCGTGGGATTCGAGACCACGACATCGTCAGCTTCCAAACGATAACATGCCTCGTCAGCAATCGAAGACGATTGGGGCCTTGGTGATTTTGGTGCTGCACCTGTTTCTAGCGCCTCTGCTTCGAAGAGCGTATCCACGCACACAAGTGCCAGATCAACACCGCAACTACGGACCTCAGCGACTCATTCAGAGCAGCGAACACTCTGTGGGATTTGGACGACTTCGCTTCCCCCTCGCCTCCTCCATCTATATCCAACGCTGCCCCGGAATCTACTCAATCGACCACCACTCAGGGCAGGGGCGAGGTTTGCTGGACCTGGACGATGACGATCTCGATTCAGCTGTAGACGGGCAGCATAGGAGTGGATACGGACGAGATATCGGTCGAAGGTTGTTGGACGATGATGCATTTAGTGCGAAGCCCAGCGTCGCAGCGGTACACCACGATGAAGACGATATGCTAAGCATGCTGAGCAAGCCGGTAGAAGTTGTCAGAGCACATGTTGGCGAGAGGCGGACGGGACGAGTGCGTGTTATTGTTCTATCAACACGCGAACTAATACACTAATCTATACAGTCTTTTATCTTTTCAGGATCCTAACACGGTGTCTCCTAGACCTCGAAATACTGAAAGCACCAATTCCAAAGCCAAATTGACGGTCTCTCCGCCTCCGCCTCCGCCCCACATCCTCGGCCAAATTGTAGAGATGGGATTTTCCGTCCAGCAGGCGAAGAAGGCTCTGGCTGCGACGAGCAATGGCATAGACGTCCAGGCCGCTTTGGAGAGTCTATTGGGTGATGGTGGTCCAACAGAATCACGACTGCCGAAGGAGCAGAGCGAGAACAGCCCCGCGACAACGAACGTCAGAGACCTCGCGAATCTCCTCCTCCTCCATCCCACCCCGCTCAAGTCCGCGGTGCACCGAAAGGTCAAAAAGAGCGCGAACGAGAACGAAAGGAATGAGAACTTGAACGCCTGCGCCGCGAGGGAGAAGGATCGGCGTCAAGTGGTGTTGTGGTGTCCGACATTCAAGAGCATGCTGATAAGCTGCTTTTGCAAGCATCAGAGATTGGACTCAGCGTCTTCAGTAAGGCGAGCGCGTTCTGGAAGGAAGGGAAGGACAAGGTGGTTAAAGCTTACGAGGAACGTGCGGCGGGCACCGGACCTGTGGATGGTTTCGCATCTGGTTCTCGGAGGGGTGCTAGAGGCGGGGCTAGTGGTTCTAGAGTGGACGGACGACCGAAGTGGATGCAGGAGTCGTTGCACATCAGCGATGAGGAGGAAGTTGGGTTCCAGGATCAACATTCGCCTGCGCTGGAGTCGACAACCCAGGAATCGCGAGTTGACGTTTACATCCAGGAGGAAGTACATGAAGTGGATCTCTTCTCGGATGCCATTCCTTCGACCCAAACACCGGCGCCGAAGCAACGTCAACCCCCTGCCCCAGCAACGAGCACAAAGCCCAACATATGCCAATCATCTACCTCCTCTTTCTCAAATAGACCCACCCCCACATTGACATCAACCGTACCCGACCGCGAGATCTCCCTACCGCATCGCCTGCTGCTATCACGCAAGCTCTGAAACACAAATCCGCCGGTACAGAGCAGTTCAAACTCGGCCAATACGGATCTGCGGCGGAGTCGTACAGCCTGGCGATCAGCGCCATGCCCGACGGCCATCTCCTGTTGGTGCCGCTGTACACGAATCGCGCGCTGGCCAGGTTGAAGACGGGAGAATACGTCGCTGCAGGCGAGGACTGTATGAAAGCATTGGGGATCATTGTTGGCGGTAGCAGTGCTTCGTCCGAGGGCGATTCGTTCGGCCTCGCGGGCTCGGTGTCGGATGGTCCGCGGACGACCGTATGGTCGCCTGTGATTGAGCCCAAAGAGGTCATCGCGCCTGGAGAGTCCAAGGCTAATGAGGCGGGGTGGGCACACCCGCAAGGCCTGGGCGTGAATTTATGTGACGGATACGTGAAAGCGTTGAGGAGGCGCGCAGAGGCTTGGGAGGGGCGAGAGAAATGGAGCGAAGCTGGAAAGGACTGGGAGGTCTTAGCTGGAAGTGGGGCAGGAGCTCAATGGGTCGCCGAGGGGGTGCGAAGAGAAGCTGTAAGGGTGCGGGGCGGTGTCGGAGGATGGTCGACGGTGCTACTACTGTTGCTGGAAGTGCCCCTTCTGTATCGTCTGCCTCTACACCTAATCAGGCCTCAAAACCCATTCCACGACCCAAGCCGAAGCCTAAACCTGTTGTTAGCGACCCCACGCCCTCGCAAGCCCTTCGTGCCCTCCGATCCAGTAATGCCCAAGCTGAAGCCGACGACATCCTCAAACATAGCCTTAAGGACTCTGTCGACGCTCGCCTAAATGCGTGGCGCACGGGGAAAGAGACCAACATCCGCGCTTTATTAGCCAGTCTCGATGTCATCCTGTGGGAGGAGATACTGCGAGGAGGTGTTAAAGTGAATGGATTGGGAGACTTGGTTACGCCGGCCCAGGTCAAGAAGGGCTACGTGAGAGCAATTGGGAAGGTTCATCCTGATAAAGTGAGTGTCTTTGCGCGTCCTTGGCCTTTCATTGTTTTCTACCCACACTGTATTTCGTTCCGCACTTCGTTTCATACATCGCTATTTTTCTTCTGCTTTCTCAATGCCTGCACATTATGCACGACTTCTTTCTCCTCTCATTTATCGTATCCGCCATTCTTGTTAAGTGAGCATCACCATTACTGACCCAATTTTGTTGAACAGCTCAATGCATCGAACTCGACCGTGGAGAAATGTATGCTCGCTAATGGTGTCTTCGGCACGCTGAATGAGGCATGGATTGCTTTCCAAGCAGGGCAGAAGTAAGGCTCCGGGTTTGAGGTTGAATGCTGCGACGTTTCTTGGTAGAACTCTGTAGAAAGCTCAGCAAACGGGTATCGTCCTATTTAATACAAGGCGCCTTAGTGCGATGGTGACCAATTGCAGTTGTGCACTCAGTCTAGATGTACTGCAGACTCCAAACATGCTCTTACATGATTCAGCCAAATATTGCCTGAAATTCGACATAACTCGTCCCAGCAAGAAATCTGATCTGCTGGAAGCAGAGTCCAGACCCGTGTGCAAGCAACCCCCGGGAGAAGACAGCGCCGAACTGCCGAGTGCTGAGATCGCCCATGCGACGCGACATCACGGAGACAAGGTTCCTTCGGATAATCGATAATTGACCTCACATTTAATGGCACACGACCACAAATCTCATCTCATCTTTCCCCCTTTCCCCCTTAAAACTGCGGTTCTGACCTCTTTGCAGACTCCCCATGGCGGAGACGACTCACCCGATCACGCTGACCCAGTCTGCTCAGCACTGTGCAGAGCTGGAAGAATTCGAGCGTGAGGATGGCCGCCCTGCGTTCGTACTGACATTCAGCGAGGTCAAGCTGCTCGGGATTGCTGGTGTCGGATTTTTCCTGGATGGTAAATAAGTACTCTTTTCTACCCGCCCTCATTGTATCAGCGACCACGTGCTCACTGTTTGAATAGCGTATGACATTGATCTGTTCATCATCAACGTACGTTCTTTCTTGAACCATCATGTTCATTAATCCTGACCTTTGGGGGCCTATGAGCCCGTCACCACCATGCTTCAATACCGTCTCTACGAAGGTGGGCATCTGCCCACCAATCTCGAGGGTTTCGTCAAAGCGGGAGCCAACATTGGCTCGGTTATCGGCCACTTCGCTTTTGGTGAGCTCGGTTTTTTCTCTCTCCTATTACATAACCTCATATGTTCGTTCTTAGGGTACGCCGCCGATTCGCTAGGACGCAAGGCTGTCTGGGAGTTGAGGCTCCGCTTTTCTCCTCTGCTTCGTCTCTAACTTTTTCAGATGGTAAAGAACTCATGCTCATCATTCTCGCGACCTTCCTCACCCTCACCACCCCTACCGGCACCCTCAAACCCGACTCGTGCCTCATCTATCTGGGGATTTTCCGTATCCTGCTTGGCATCGGCGTGGGTGGAGATTATCCCATGTCCGCCTTTATCACCTCCGACCGCGCCAACATCCGCAAGCGCAGCACCATGTTGGCGTACATCTTCTCTAACCAAGGTTGGGGATCCTTCGTCGGTTCTCTCGCCACCATCATCGTCCTTGCGTGCTATAAGGGCATCATGGAAAATGGCGGACACACGTCCAAGGTTGATGGAGGTACACATTGTCTTTTTTGCTTTGTTTCCTCGCTCATTTTTCACCTTCTTAGTTTGGCGTATCGTCGTCGGCATCTCCCTCATTCCCGCCTTCGGTACTCTTTACCAGCGCCTCACGCTTCCCGAGTTGACACGCTACCTCAAGGCGCAGAAGATGAAGCATCAAGACCACGCCAACGAGACCGCGGACGACATCGACAGGCTCAAGCAGGCACAGCGTGCCGAGGAGCTCCGCATGCAGAACGAGAAACCTGAGGACTCATCTCTCGATGACAAATCCGCCAACCAGAACATCGACGAGGAGATGGCACCGGTGGAGATGGTCGTCAAGAAGCCGGCACATTTCAAGGGTGTCTGCATTTCTTCCTCGTCTGTTTTCGATATACTTACATCATGCAGAGTTCCTCAAGTACTTCTCTGAATGGCGCCGTGCGAAGCTGCTCATCGGCACTTGCATGTGCTGGTTCTTGCTCGATCTTGCTCGATATTGCGTAAGTTTGCTTCATTTCATTGACCACACGTGCTCATATGTTTCAGTTTCTACGGTATCAATCCTGAATCCTCCAAGCACAATACGACTCGGGTCGATCCCGTTTGCCTCGATCTCGTAGTTGATCAGCTGATTGATGTTGCTCGCGGACTTTCGCATGCCCTTCTCATCTTCTTCCGTATCGAATCATCCTCGCAATTTCGGCGGCCTACAACACGCCAAACTATGAAGTGAAATCACGCTTCAGGAGCCCAGGGTTAGGGCCCCCTATCACTGTCCCTATCCCTAATGATACGGCCAATCACCGATAAGAGATAAGATAACGGCCAATTTAAAATAACCGTGATGGGCGCTTAATTGGGCGCCCGTGCGTTAAATAAGACAAAGCGTTAGAAATTGGAAAGCACTTATTTAAACAGGTACTGACTCTTCCATTTTGTCACATTCAGCAACCTCAATGATACATGTTGTGAAATATCATGCAAATATGTCTATTAAATTTATTGTAACTAACTAAGACTGCTTCGAAAGACAGTCTATCCATCTCTTCCACCTGGTATTTCTGACAGACAGACCATCTAAGCAGACGCTTCATCGCGAGGAGGTACCAGAAGTGAATGAACACACACGAAGCTCGTTCGTGCATCCGTCATGGGCGAATCTAAGCGTGTCAAAGTGCGTTTCGGCGTTTGCCGAAACGCACACCAACCGTGCGGACACGGTTGATGTTCAACGCTCAATCTCAACCAGCATCTCTTAGCATAGACCGCGATATGGGGCCTCTTTCACTCGCGGACGATGGAACAGGGGGATAGGACCATAAAGGAAGACCCCTGGAGTGGGAGATCCACCAGGTGCGTCATCCGACGCGCATTTGACCCTCTCAACTAACATGCAGATTTCCCTTAGCCCAGCCTCCATCTCTCCCTCGTCGCACGCTGTCGACGCGCCTTCCTCTGCCCTCACACTTTGAAACATCCAACCCACGCTGCCGGCTACGCACCGCATGGGGTACGACTCCTGCGTCTGCAATAGGCGACGGCGATTGCTGTGTGTGCAGCATATGGAGTACCACTCCTATGTGTGCAATTCACGGCAGCAATCCTGGTCGCTGTCATTGGTCAATCCTCGCATGTACGAGGACGTGCGCTCTTCGCATTTGCGAGGATGTTTGCTCCTCATATGTACGAGGACGTTTGCTCCTCGTGTGTGAGGATGTTCGCTCCTCGACGGCTCCTCCCATCTGCGAAGACGTTTGCTCCTCACATCTGTGAGGACATTTTCTCATCGTCTACATGAGGAGCTTTGATCCTCATCTACGCGAGGAAATTCTGTCCTCATCTACGTGAGGATGTCCTGTCCTCGCGCGGTCCGTCCGCGACGCCTCCACCCACAATGAACACAAACGAGGCCTCCATACTACTGTCTCCATCTCCATATGTAGTACAATATAATTAATACACTTTGTTTTTGCCTGTCTCGCGAGTGCATAAAGTATTAAGAGTGAGTTAGGCCTAAACTACGAAGCGTGCAAGCCCAGCTGTAGATGAGCCGTCTCTGCATTTCTCATAACAAACTCGAGGGAGCATAGGCTACGTTTGAATATTGAAGCACGCGCCATACAATACTCGAGCGAGCATAGTCTTATGACTGCCCCAAGGGACTACGCCCGGAAGATGCCGTGGGAGACTACCCCCCACTTCATGTACCACTCGTTCCCAAAACAAATGAGCGTAGCACAGCCGCTAAATCGACCGATTTGGAAGGAATCACACGCATCATCGACGCATCACAAATATCTTTGCAATCATGATAATGTAGGTGCGCGAGTACTTACTGCAAGAGTATCCTGGTATGTGTAACATTTTGACGATATTTCTTCAATATTGTGTATATATATTCAACTAATAATATCATCTGTATATATGTGAAGCGTGTAAGGGCTGATTAGCACCTCATCCGCATTCCATCATGCTTACCTTTTCTGTGGCCAATTTATCCCTCTCAGAAATGCGAGATCACCTGAATCACGACGGAAACATTGCAGTACAAAGGAGTGTAAGAAAGAACGAAGAAAAGAAAACTTTGAACACACAATCCAGAGGAAGTGCTTGATATCTTTCAAAATGTCTTTCAATCAGCCTTAGAGGCTCACATATACACAGATGATATTATTACATATACACAGGATTGAAGCAACATTGTCAAAATGTTACAAGTAGTAAGTACCAGGATACTCTTGCAGTACTCGCGCACCTACATTATCATGATTGCGAAGATATTTGTGATGCGTCGATGATGCGTGTGATTCCTTCCAAATCGGTCGGTTTAGCGGCTGTGCTACGCTCATTTGTTTTGGGAACGAGTGGTACATGAAGTGGGGGGTAGTCTCCCACGGCATCTTCCGGGCGTAGTCCCTTGGACTGCCCTATGACTGACCAAGTGCACATTTATTCCCACACTGTCCCCGCGCGCGCGCGGCACCTCTAACTCAGAAATTCATGGCCTTCTGTTCCATGGCCTGTCCTCTTACTTGTTATATCTCACAACTAGTACATAATTACTGGAATATACTTGCTCTTTTGTCAGATTTCTGATTGACAAGCTACATAATATATCCAGCTGCTAGGCTCAACATGCGAGACTTATAAATTTATTCATGCTTGGTTGGCTGAGGGCTCGAAGCAGATTTAAATCGAAGGTCATCATAGCTTGCTATAACTAAATCATTCTTATGCTTCCATGTATCTTTCTGCTCTCTTGGTCGCATTTTGGAGGGTTCCTGAGTTGAAATTCAGCTGAAAGTCTAATGAAGCTTGGCTTTACTACTAAATTACTAGTCCTAAAAAGCACACCCCTTGTCAAGTTTTAATACATAGTTTAAATTTACTATACTGTAGACTTAATCAGTGTGCTTCTATGATATGAAATCTAGGTATAGGCACGAATTACCGCTAGATGAAGTAGGCAAGTTCTAGCAAGAGAGAGGCCCTGAGGCCGGTATTTACCTTCACTTTCAAGTTGTAGATATCATTATTGAGATATTATGCAGATAATAAAGTTAGGGTGCTTAAACCTTCTGCTTTCCTCATATTTGAGCTTGAATTCAAGCCCGCCAACTCGACAATGAGCAGCTTTCGGCAGCACGGCCCGTCACCTCCGGAAAAACAGAAATGTGCCACCAGTGGTAGCTTTCGCACTTGGGGAGTGCTAGTCTGGCTAATGCAGTATTATGTATCCATATTTTATTCCAAAAAAGAGCTGATATTTCAAGTATGGAAGGATGTGCAGTGGGAGTCAATGAAATCCCAATTTTGATGTGCAGCGCGCGCGCGGGAATAAATGTGCATTTGGTCAGTCATAGCCCAGGTGCAATTTTATTCCCATGCGTGCGCGCGCGCAAGTTGTGTCTGTGTGTGCACCCGAGGTGGCCTCAACTCAAGTAAAACTACAATTCCATCAGGCTGTCAGCTCATTGGACCTCCCTCCGTATATTTATTGGTTGCAAATAGCTTATAGCACCATTTGTTAATCCAAAATGAAGTGAACGGAACCATTTTTGACAATGATCAAACACTTTCCCATGGGTGCTACAATCTCTAGCAAGAAAGCATTTGGGAGTTCAATGGAGAAATTTGAAGGCAACAATCCTTTCGTCAAATATATTATAGCAGTAATTTAAATTTCTTACAAGTTTATATTAAAGACCTCTTAATAGCAGATTAATTGTTATGTTCAGATTTTGGTGTGTGCATGCCTCCAGGCTGACTCAAATCCAAAATCTCTGAACCTTCATTCAACCTACAACGGCCTTGAAAATAAACTGAGCCCTTCGAATAGACCTTTCCACGACTATTTTTTAGTTAATATTAATATTTGTTGAACCTTAAGCAGGTCTTAATGATAGACATTTAGATTTGAGGTGCATGAGGCCTTTAAAGTGTAACTAAGCTCAAATTGTAAGAAATTTAGATTATTGCTACGAAAGAATCACATTCAAATTTCTCCCCTGAACTCTCGAATGCTTTCTCAGTACTTAGAGATTGTAGCACCCATGGGAAAGTGTTTGACCATTGTCAAAAATAGTTCCGTTCACTTCATTTTGGGTCAACAAATGGTGATAAAAGCTATTTACAACTAATAAATATATGGAGGGAGGTCCAATGAGCCGATACCCTGACGAAATTGTAGTTTTACGTGAGCTGAGGTCACCTCGGGTGCACACACAGACACAACTCGCGCGCGCGCATGCATGGGAATAAAAGTGCACCTGGGCAGTCATACCTGGGCAGTCATAGTCATAGAGTGGGGAAAATACTCGCCTATGTGAGCATGTAAAATACTCACCTATGTGAGTGCAGAAAATACTCGCCTATGTGAGTGCGGAAAATACTCGCCTATGCGAGTGCAGAAAATACTCGCCTATGCGAGGACATTTGCAAGCACGTCACACACTCACAGAGGTGAGTATGTTACATGCTCGCATGCATCTTGGTGTTTGCTGAAATACTCATCAACCGTTGAGAGACCCGCTACGCGCTCAGCGACCTAAACAACACACACAACTGCGGAGCGAGATCCTAACTAGGTCGAGCGATGCTCTACTAGCTTTAGAAATATGTAGTGTGCTTTGCTCCACAATGTCTATTTTGTTCAACTAGCTGACTTGTAGACAGTGCCTCGCGGTTCATTTAAAGTGGGTATGAGGGATTATTCAAACACACATTTTATTGTAGTTTCAAGCCTCGTTTTATCACAGGGATGAACAGTTTTATTGATTTTATGGGTTTATTTGAGAGGAACTCTCTAGGACGCTGCTAGCTCGAATCTCGAAGCACTAGCTGCTCTGAAGCTTTGGGAACTCATCTGAAACTAAGGCCGCACTGTGCGCTACCTTCTGAACGATCTGCTAGCCCACTGTGGACTCTGTTTCTGACTTCTTAGGTGCTCTCTTGGCCTCTAAGCACTCTCTGGCTTCTAAATTCTTGGACCTTGTCCTCAAGAACTTTCTCTTTATTTAACTAAGCCTTCTCTGGCTTCAAACGAACTTTATGAAGTCAAACTGATCCTTTATTCGCCTTCTTTCTTACTAGACACTGCGTCTTAGCTCGAAATAAAACAGGGAAGAGATTGCTTAAGGTAACTAGCTACATAGGTACATCTTTTATACTACAGCTATGTGTGGTTCTAGTATGTGAATAAAATAGTGTAAAACATTCTTATCTCGTGTAAATAATGCCTGCAGGCAATGGGTATAGGGTTGAGTATTCCAGGTGACCAGATAGCAATCAAGGATTTGGAAATTCATCCCATTTTAGCGCGCTAGGACGCTCCTGACTTCCGCGTACCATGCGCATCATGCATGCGTCTCGGCTAGCGGTGCCGCTTTATTCCGGATCTGCGGCCATCATTGATGCCGGTTCCTTCTTTCCTTTCTCGTCCTATTACCACTTTTGGTAGTCCCCCGGGTAGAGGGTAGAGCGTGCGTCTAACACACCGGTTCCAACATTAAAAGCTCCTTTTGACGTGTATCAAGTACGTTGTCAAAGATTTTAAGTATTAGTTACCATATTGAATATCTCAGCATTTAAAATCTTTTATTTAGTCTTAAAGATTCTCGTATTTTAAATCTTGAATAAGATATAAAGCTCCTTTCCACGGTAACAAATATTTTAACTCGAAATTTATTTAAAATGTTCCACCATATTTAAAATTTTAATTTAGCAAGAAATACTTGTAGTACTTAAAATAAAAATAAATCCAATAGCATGGTTACCATTTTAAATATTGAGCACAATCTAAAATTTACACATATTTAAAATATAAAAGAACATTTAAAATTATCAAAGATGTTATTCAAGATTTCAAGTAGAAAAAAATCCTCGATTAATCGCCCACTCATTGCCCACTCATTGCCCACTTGTCGCCGACTTTCTGGGCACATAATGCATGCCCGGTGAAAAAGCGGACGTGCACAACCCAGCCTTGAGAATCCTTGATAATTTAATATTTAATCCTACAGACCAAGTGAGCAAGTTTTTCGAAGTACAAATAAAAAGGAGGGCTCACACGAGAAAGAGTCAGAACGACAGCTCTGTCTTTGTCTAATTTCCACCATGCATAATGAGATATAACCCACTCAGGGTAGATAATTTGTAGGTCGGTTGAGAGTGTCGTTGAATATGTCTTTGCGAGGAAATGAGGGTAAAAGCGGAATGGGTCTAGAGACCCAGATGGGGCTGGGAGCTGGCGACGAACTGCATAGACAACACCTTTATTCTTAGTGACAACAATATACTTGATTGAACCAGAAAGGGGCGTCGCTCTGTAGTCACCGTCTGGATAATAAAGGATGAGACTATTTCCAACATGCGTACTAGCACGAGAAAAGAAGACATTGTCAAAGCGGTGGCGTGCATGAAGAGCTACCTTGCACTCTGAAATGAGGTTCTTTAAATCAGCGGGAACTGGACTGAAGGCAGAATCTGCAACGTCGTCATTCTGCCAAGTGTCTTGTTCTCATTCTTGTCCAAATGCTTTATCGAAGGCCGCTTTGCATGCCTTGAGGAAGGGAGGGCAGTCCGGACGTGCTAACCAGTGCTTGGGTTTTCCAGCACGAGTAAATGAATTCAGCATCGTAGATTCTAATTGACCTGTCGCAAAGATGAGCACCATGGAATATTTTCTACTCAGGAAATACTTACCAAATTTGTTGTTCCTGGGAAGACGCTGTAGCTGTCCAATCAGACGCTCGAACAGAAAAGCCCACCATGAACGGACAGGGCCAAAAAGATGCAGGAAGTCATATATATGGATCGCCATATGCCAGTTGGGACGAGGTGTGATCGTGGGGTGAAGAGACGGAAATTTTGCTACCCAGGATGTGATACATGCAAGGTAGGCGGACATTCGACTCTCTGTCATGATACGCCTACATGCCAGAGAGACCGCCGATACCAGGTCCATCGTATGATCAAGAACATCACGTAGAAATGATGCTTTCGATAGAGTCGGATGGCTTGTTTCCTCGCCCCACATACTGACGAGAGCAATAGGAAGGTAGATTGTTGCCATTGTTCGCCATTCATCTGCTTTAAGACTACCAGCTGCAGCAGTTTCAAAAGCAGGAGGAACAGATGGCACCCAGGCAGGAGTGTCGCAATGACAAATAACTTTCCTAATGCGAGCCATAACTTCTGGAGTAGCAAATTTCAGAGGTGGTTTTGTTGCTGGTAAGAGCGGTTTATTCTCTCGCTGTGATAATGGAAGATCATGTTAGCTAGGATCGCCAAGTTATAGGTCTAATACTTACCCAGATTCTCAAGCCCTCGGCATAGTGCTTTTTCTGGGGTTTCCGAATATCTCCCGAAGGGTGCCCTCGTGAAGCAGGCTCGTCGTCCCTTGGCAGAGCAGGCTTAACTCCAACACTTTCAGACACAAAAGCAAGAGCTTTCAGGTTTTTGCCTTTCAGACGTTCCGTTAGTGCCTTGAGGTTCTCTTCTGGGTTGTCGTTACTATCATAGTTTTTCATCGGAGTGACAAGAAGCTTATGGATTTGAGGTATATGCTTCTGGTCATTCTCGTTCAACTTCTTGTTGCTGATATCGTCGGCGTTTGGAACTTTAAAATCAAGTTTGAAAGACGCAATGATTTCCTCTTTCGCATCAACTGAATGCTGCGTGAGTTCGAGCACCTCCCGAAAGTGATGCTGAACGACGCCTTCCAATAGGCAGTGCATCGGGTCGACAACCAGCATGCGAATTGGATCCCAATATGGAAGACACCACAGCTCTGACCAACGCACGCCATGTAAGCCAACCAGCTTCTCTTGTTCTTTGGCCGAGGACGTGTTTTTCCATTTTTCTGCATTTCGAAGGACATCATCACGGTCTTTGGGCATCCAGTCCGGGTGATGGAGATCGGTTCTGCCCATTTTGGAAAGATGATAGCAATTACATCTACTGCAAAAGTGGTGGCTGGTGTGGGACGCTAAAGCGCTGGCCTGGCGGGCAGCTGGGAGATCGCAAACCTTTAGGGCCAATGCGCTTCGGGTATCTCTGCCCTCGGGATGATTGGCAGTCCGCGAGTAATGGACACCCCACTTCCAAGAAACGAGAAGGTCATCGACGACAGGACATAAGTAATGATTGAGATCTGTAAAGTGCGGTTCGGTTGGGCCAGGAAGAACACCAGCGAGGTACATATTTTCTGGTTTGTAACGAATGTCGAGGGGCAGATTCAAGCACACCGCACTAAGAACACCACATGACACCTTGGCACCCCTGAGCGTAACACTGTCAACGGCGAAATAATCGAAACTAAATGCGAAGAGATAGCGGCCTTCGGTACCGGGTCTCTTGACGAAGAGCTGTCCGTTTAGGGGACCTTCAAAGGCACGGATAAATTCAGCTTGAAATGCATCAGAGATGTAAGGAATATGGTCATCGATAGAGGATACCAGACCATCACAAGATTTATCCATCATCCTTTCTAAATCTGAGCGCGAAAGGAGACTAGGGCTGAGTGCGGGTGCACCCGCAGGTATTTCGCGGGTAGTGGTATTTACCTTGTAGCCCCGAATTTTCTGAAAATTTTGCAATTTCTTTGGTGCAAATCCGTTGAGAACTGACTGAGTTATGCTTTTACCAAGTTTGAAGTCCTTGTGCTCAAAGGTGATCTCACAGCATACCAAATATGTCAAAATTGACCCACGGATCTCAAAAAGGGAAGTTTGGCGCAGCACAGCCGCATTTTCCAAGAGTTTTGGCTCAAACTTGGTGAAAGCATAACTCAGTCAGTTCTCAACGGATTTGCACCAAAGAAATTGCAAAATTTTCAGAAAATTCAGGGCTACAAGGTAAATACCACTACCCGCAAAATACCTGCGGGTGCACCCGCGCTCAGCCCTAAAGGAGACCTGCGAGATAATCATGGAAATGATGGTATACAAATGTTTTAAGCGGTTTGCCTTTGCCAAGGAGCTTCGTCATGCAAATATCAGAGTCGGGAAGAGGGCGATTATTGCATTCTTCTGGATATATAGGAGAGTCAGATTCATGGGTAAAGGTTGGAGGATATGTACAGTGGCATGTAGGACAAACGGCATAGGTAGTCGTCTTGCCTTCCAGGTTAAATTTGGCCAAAACTGTTTCGAGTGTGCGAGGTAATTGGTCAAGAATAGATTGTTCAGTTGAATTAAGATCCCTGGATCCATCAGTAAAGGCCCAATGCAATGCAACACATACAAGGCTCAGAAGCAATTCTGCCATGCGACGGCTGGCACCCATAAGGACAGAGCTGATGACTACGATGAACATAGTTATCTGAGCGAGAGGGTTGTATCGGTCAATTAGCATGTTATAATGATGGTCTATGTGATACCATGAATAAGGTCATTTAGCTCAGGATAAAAAAAAACTTGCCTGAATTATAGTTAAGAGGCTTGTCGTCTTCTGGTGAGTGTAGATGGTGCAATTCAAGAATATGCAAATGAAGCTGAGCTAAATGATCGCCAACTGCAGCCTTTCAGGTAACGACAGATGGAACATCCCTCTTAACACTCTCGAACAAAAGCTGCATTTGGGCGAGCTCATTTTCCACATAAACGAGTGCTTCAAGCGTCGGTGTGCCGTCGAGATTAAGTCTGAGTAGACAACTTTGTACACGCTTGTTGATAACATCGAGAGTTGAAAGGGCCTTTTTTGTCGCCTTGTTATGCTCCCGCTTCCAAGCACGCCCTCTTTCGACTCGCACAGGTGATGAAGTGACGGTGTGGGGCACAGGAGGGCAAGGTTGGGCCATATCTGGTCCATTGTCTGAAAATGTAAGGGCACAGAGAGCAGTGATGGCATCATCAATGGAAACCTCTTGGGTCGCATCATCAACGGAAAGCTGTTGCATTTGCCGTTGTGCTTCAGCCTGCGCTTGTCGGAGAGCTGCGGCTTCAGCTTCCGCCTTAATATGGATATTGTGGATAGCGCGATGCGATGTCTGCAGTACGTTTCCTAGGGGTTTACCATCCAGATCCTTTGGGCAAGACAGGATGCAGGAGGGGCAGAAACACGTATAGGTGGTCTTTGTATGGGAAGGCGGCATGATGGTGCGAGTGAGAAGATACCCTGAGCTAAAGCTGACATGAGGATTTTGACGACGATGAGACAACATGAAGAGGACTTACAGAGAAGGTCTCAACAAACTGTAGAGGCTCGGAGGCTCGGCAGAAGATATCCCTGTATCGCGATCACCGAAGACGATTTGCTGTATGCAATACTGGCAAATGTGCGCGCGATGAGGCGGGCAGAGCGAACTTTGCTGTATCAGATACAAGCAAATTCAGTGAGTTTGGCCAGCAAGTATTCCCTGTATCGAATACTAGAGACCCCGCAGGCTGGAGTTGGGATGGAATTCACTGCAAGTTCACTGTATCAGATACAAGTGAATGGAGGAACAAAGGGATCCGCCAAGTTCAAGAGCAAAGGGCAACTAGAAATGGGTGAAATAAAGTTAGTTGTTGAGAATAGAGGGCAATAGAAAAAACCTACGCAAAATGGGCACAACGGACGGGCGACGAAGATGATAAGGAGGATGCGGGTGAGCAGAGAGTCAAGTTCAACAGCTGATCATGATGTTATTTGTGATCAAAGTCAGTGCCAAACACGGTGGGCATTGCCAAGTTGCGTCTGATCACGGTTGTTTGTGGTTAAGGTCAGTGCCAAACACGGTGGGCATAGTGACACGACGAGTCTGACAACTTTGCACAACACTGCCTGAATTCATGTGGACTGCTCCGGTGAATTCTTGGTGGCATTTCTAGTTGCTCCTCTCGCCATCTCTCACGGCCCATATTCACTTGGATTGCTCCTGTGAATATCTGTTCATCACCCACTGACCCTCCACTGAAACCGGATACTATCTCTCTCCGTGGGCATCCATCTGCTACAAGTCTGGTCGCATTACATCTCTCAACCACCAGTCAACCTATAGTAGCAACATCCTCCCTCCTACATATCATATCTTCAAATTTACCTCTTCTGTTCTCATTGCCCAACGACTCCCGACCACCACGACTCCTCCACCCACCGACTCACCCACCGACTCTATTCTCCGTCTTGGTCCATCAGACGCAGCTAAAATCACACGGACTGCTCTGGTGATTCTCTGCCCTCTCTTGGTTCCCAAAACACGGCAAAAAATCACCAGGCTCGTTCCGCTGATTTTATAACCTCTCGTTCATTCGATAGCTCTCTCACATTCCATTCGGTATGTTTTCTTTCCACAGCCGTTCACATTTCACCAGCTAATTATATACATTTAAAGATCCCGATTCCATTCGCTGTTATTGAAGGGTGGAAGGATGTTGAAAGATGATCTTACTCCAATTGTTTCGACACCTCCCTTTTTCGCATGTTTCAACCTCTTCAAGACCTTCCCTGTTTTGCGTTCGAAGATGTAGGCAACGCCATGATCGCTTCCGCCCACGATCAGATGGGATTTATCCGCAAAGGCGACTCCTTTGGGATAGGTTTTCTCGGCCTCTTTGGTGATGAGCGTCTTCACAAAGTTCCCGGAATCCATCTTATAAACGTCGAAAACCATTGAAAACAATGTCCACGACACAAATCTTTCGATCAATATCCAGCCTTGTAAGCTAGAATTATGTATGATTCCTAGGCTGTGGGCTAACTACGTGATACATCTATAGCGGGTTTGGGCCGCTTAGGCCGTGGCCTAAGGCCATGCAAGACACTTTTAAAAGGCTGCCGGGGTGCCGGGGCAGCATATACAGCTGCTGCTGGGGGCGGGTGAGAGTAAATACATGTCAACAATGCAGGAATTGATGTCCGGGGATGTATTTTGGGTGCTGCTCATCGTCGCGGGCGGTTTTGGGTGGGGGAAAAATACCATTGCGTAGCCCTGATTTTTCTCTATCCAAATCCGTCATATGCGCGCCCTATGGGGGGCGGGACGGGGTGGATTTGAAAGGATGACTTTGGATGACGTTCTAAAAATAACTGGTATTTCCGGGAGAGCATCATTTCTGTGACATCATTGTTCCTGGAAATCTATTTTTAAATTTGGGCACTTTCAATCTATTTTTAATGCCATGCCTGTTCCGATGCGGTTTGGGGCGGGGCTGCTGCTCATTATTGGGGCCGCTTTCGGGCGTGGAAAAAATCTTTTGCAGTCTATAAATATATTCTGACCTATCCTGGGTGTTTCCGCGCCTGCGGGGGGCGGGAATGGGTGGATTGGGGCGCTTGGCTTTGGATGACACTCCCAATTAGGGCGGGGCTGATAGTAAATAGATGTCAACAATGCAGGATTTAATGCTCGGGATTATATTTTGGCTTGTGCTCGTCGTTAGGGATGGTTTCGGGCAGGGCAAAAATTCTAATAGGGTCTGATAATATATTGCTACCCGTTGCCGCCCTTTGCGCACCTCACGGGGGGCGGGGATGGGTGGATTGAGAAGGATGACTTTGGATGACATTCTAAAATTAGATGGAAAGCGCCATTGTGATATTTTTAGAATGTAATTCCTTGTGCCTGGTTCGTTATCTATAGATTAGATAGCTAGAAAGCGCCCTAGCTACATATTTTTAGATGCAGACGCTCGTGCCTCGGCGCCTGATTTCGTTATCTATAGATTAGATACTTTGTATTAATCCCACGCTGCTGCCTGCTTAAAAATAGGCACGGTTCATTTGGCCAGCTGTCGTCTATGCTCAAAAACTTCAGGTAAAAACGATTAAATAGAAAACATTGAATATATTTGAAATATAATATGTACTGGACATAAGATATACAACAAATAAAATAAGACACAGGAGTGAAACGAAGATAACAGAACAAGGAGGGCGCATATCGACGTGAGTAACGCACGTCGCTGCCTCTCCTGCTGCTGCTCGTCCTCGTTCTCCTCCTGGTCGTCACATCGCTGCTGCCGCCCTTGCTCCTCCCACCTCGCCGCCATAACCGTATCTGAGCAGCATCAATAGGCGCTGCTGCTGCTCCTCGTGGTCGTCACCATATCCGAGCAGCGGCAGCGCCATTGCTGCTGCTCCCACCTTGTCGCCGTCGCCGTATACGAGCAGCTGCTGCTGCTCCGCTCTTCTCGTCATCGTAGTCGTGTCCGTGTACGAGCAGCAGCACCGATCGTGCTGCTGCTCCGCCCTCGTCGTCGTCGTCATCATCGTACTCGTATACCAGCAGCAGCACTGCTCGTGGTGCTGCTGTTTCCCCGTCGTCGTCACCGTATCCCAGCAGCAGCAGCACCGGTTGGGCTGCTGCCGCTGCACCCACGTTGTCGTCCTCGCCGTATACGAGCAGCAGCAGCACGATCGCTGCTGCTGCTCCCACCTCGTGATCGTCATCCCAGCAGCAGCCGTCGTGCTGCTGCCGCTGCCGTCCGCCGTCGTCGACGTACCTGAGCAGCAGCAACCGTCGTGCTGCGCTGCTCCCACCTCGCCGTCGTGGTCGTCGTATCCAAGCGGCAGCCATCGTTGTGCCGCTCCTCTCACCTCGACGTCGTCGCCGTGTACGAGCAGCAGCAGCGGTCGTGCTGCTGCTGCTGCTGCTTCCACCGAATCACCGTCGCCGTCGCCGCATCGTCGTGTCCGCGCAGCTAACGGAATAAGGGCAGAGACGACGACCATTCCACGGTCGCCGTCATCTCGTCATCTTGCCTGTGGATTTGGTAAGTGAAGGGATGGAGACAGGAAAAAAAACAACAGAAAACGAATCGAGTCATACGACTCGATTCGTTACGCACCGGGTGGGTCTCCCTCTACCAGGGTCTCCCCTCGTGTCCTTACCCCTCATCTCCCTCCCATCTCCTTCCAGAGCCGGCCCACATTACCTCAACGAGGGAGAGGGGCACCCGGCATCCCGCAGGTTTGGTCGTGTCGTAGGATCCTAGATGGTGGGTTAAATTAGTTAGCAAATGAATATAAGGAATATCAATTTATAAAAGTACCTTTTTTTTGAGCCTTCGTGGGGCGGGGTGGATGAGGGAGAGGTGAAGGAGGGTGCTGGTGGTGGTTATCCGGCGTTTGCCAAGAGTGATGTGATTGGCTGGTACACTCGGACCGGTCAGACTCCGATCCGTCGATTGCGGCGCGAGGTGATTAACGGACATTTCGAGTTCTCTATCTTGCCTGTAGGACCACGAGAACTATCTTGAAATGCTTGAAAAGTGTTTAATTCACTAGAAATAGTAAATAGAATGATAGTTCTAAAATTTATTTGGACAAGGTAAAGATATATCTAATGCTATACACTTTGCGGTCAAGTTATGCATGAAACGGTAAGAAATCTTAAAGCAATCCAACCTTCTCCATGTCATTTCAAGTTTCCGTCCCTCCACATTTTCTTGGAACTTCTTAAAGTATCTAGAACACTTTAAACGGACGCATATAAAATATCTCAGATGTTATTTTAAATTTATGAGGCCTCGAGGAGGCTACCTGTAGCGTTTTTGATTTCAAGCGCCCGAAATCACCACCCCTGTGCATATGCGCCTGTATTTCATCCGTGTAGGCTAGCATATTTAGAGATTCAGAATAAGTTATGGTTAATTTGATTTAAATACATAATTTCTAATGATATATCGAGCTCTCAAAGCTCCTAGAACTACGTGACTGCGTTGACGCTTGTCCTCGACGACCAGAAAGCACCGGAAATCGAGCGGTCCGGGATTTCAAGGTCCGCTTGAACCACGATTAACATCGTTGGACGCCCAACTTGAAAGTCTTCCACTTTCGTCTTCGCTCGCTGAACCATCCGGCCACGCCACGCCACTCCTTCTCCTCCCACTGCCACTACTTGGGTGTCCAAGCGAATCGAAAGGAGGTGAGGGTGAGAAGACGCGAGGGGAGACCCTGGTAGAGGGAGACCCGCCCGGTGCGCAACGAATCGAGTCGTATGACTCGATTCGTTTTATGTTCTTCCTCTCTCCATCCCTTCACTTACCCAATCCACAGGCAAGACGACGAGATGACGACGACCGTGGAATGGTCGTCGTCGCTGTCCTTATTCCGTTGGCTGCGCGGACACGACAATACGGCGACAGCGACTCGGTGGAAGAAGCAGCAGCAGCACGACCGCTGCTGCTGCTTGTATATGGGTACGACTGCGACTACGACGAGGGAACGGCGGCAGCAGCATGGCCGCTGCTGCTGCTCGTATACGAATAGATGACAACGAGACGGGAGGAGCAGCAACAGCACCACCGCCGCTGCTGGTCGGATACGGTGACGACGACAGGGGAACACGGGCAGCAGCACCACCGCTGCTGCTGCTCCTATACGTATACGGCGACCGACGAGGAGATGCGAGCAGCAGCAGCAGGGTGACCGCTGCTGCTGCTTGTACACGACGTCGATGAAGTGGACACAGCAGCAGCAGCACGACGGCGGCTGCTGCCCGTATACGGCGACGGCGAGAAAGCGGGAGCAGCAGCAGCAGCGCCCACTGCTGCTGCTCGTCCTCGTCGTCACCGTATGGCAGCAGCAGCATGACGGCGGCTGCTGCTCGTATATGGCGACGGCGAGAAAGCGGGAGCAGCAGCAGCAGCGCCCACCGCTGCTGCTCGTCCTCGTCGTCACCGTATGGCAGCAGCAGCATGACGGCGGCTGCTGCTCGTATACGGCGACGGCGACAAGGCGGGAGCAGCAGCAGCGGCGTCCACTGCTGCTGGTCGCATACGGTGACGACCAGGGGTAGCAGCAGGACGAGCGCTGCTGCTGCTCGGAGGAGCAGCGTCAGCAGCTCGACGGCGACGGACGAGGTGGGAGGAGCCACAGCACGACAGCTGCTATTCAAATACGGCGACGGCGGCGAGGAGGGAGCAGCGCCAGCACGACGAGGTGGAAGCAACGCCAGCAACATGGCCCCTCCTGCTGTTGCCCCGTTATGGCGGCGACAACGAGGTGGGAGCGGCGGCGACAGCGAGGTGGGAGCGGCGGCGGCAGCGATACGACGACAAGGACGAGGACAAGCAGCAGCAGGAGAGGCGACGACGTGTGTTACTCACGTCGATATGCGCCCTCCTTTTTCTCTTGTCCTCGTTTCAGTCCCATATTTCATTGTATTTGTTGTATACCTTATAAAATATATTGAAAGTTTCTATTTACCCTTTTTTTTACCTGAGATTTTTGAGCTGAGAGGCAGCAGGACAAAATGAAGGATGTCTATTTTTAATCATGCAGCAGCGTGGGATTAATGCAAAGTATCTAATCTATAGATAACGGGGGCACGAGCGTCGACATCTAAAAATATTTAGCTAGGGCGCTTTCTGGCTATCTAATCTATAGATAATGAATCAGGCACAAGCACTGGCATCTAAAAATATCACACCGGCGCTTTCTATCTAATTTTAGAATGTCATCCAAAGTCATCCATCTCAATCCACCCATCCCCGCCCCCCGTGAGGTGCGCAAAGGGCGGCAATGGATAGCAATATATTGCTGGACCCTATTGGATTTTTTTCCGCAGCCACAACCGCCCCGCACGATGAGCGCAAGCCAAAATACAAGCCCGCGCATCATTTCCTGCATTGTTGACAGTTGTTTGACAGCAGCCCCGCCCCAAATAGGAACGTCATCCAAAGCCATTCTCGTCAATCCACCCATCCCCGCTCTCCCCGAGGTGCGCAAAGGGTGGGGGCAGGTCAGAATATATTTATAGACCCTACTAGAATTTTTCCCGCGCCTAAAAGCGCCTCCAACGACGAGCAGCACCCAAATTACAGTCCCGGACACCATTTCCTGCATTGTTGACCCATGTTTACTATTGCCCGCCCCCAGCAATGACCCCACAATCTGTCCCGGCACCCCCGGCACATTGTATATAGTATATACATGGCCTTAGGCTGCGGCCTAAGCGGCCCAAACCCGCTATAGATGTATAACGTAGTTAGCCCACAGCCTAGGAATCATACATGATACCAGCGACTACAGGTGGCCGCTACTACCTAATCCACCACACCGCTGGGACGACGAATGCAGTAAATGGTATCACTATGGACTACGGTGGTCGAGTACGCCTCGAGACCGTTTATGGAAACAGACTAGTACGGGCGCTTAGCCCGTCTACGCAACACGCCCGCAATGCATTCATGGCACAGTTCGCGTACTTGGCCGCACGACCGCATCTTTATGCAGAACGAGTTGCAGCCTATGACAAGGTGCACTCCACTAGCCCATTCGCTCCAGCGAAGGGGCCTCCGTTCACGTTTGCGCCGTGCGCGCTAAATGATTCCGCGTCGCGGAATTTTACCCTGGATGACCTATGTGAGTTTTTAATCCAGAACGCCATGCCTGTCGAGGTCATAGACCACTGCTACGCTTACGGCCGGCAGTACTTAGACCATGTCTTTCACAACCTAGGAAAGACCGACGAAGCAACCGCAATCGACGAAGATCGCATGGATCGCCTCAAACGATACGGAATCCCACCAACCATTCCCGATTGGACAGGATGGTTCGTTCCGTCGTATGACGATGCACGCCGCCTCAAGTACTTATACCATACCAATCCGACGGCGTACGACCTCGACGATCCATACTGGGTCACTTACGGTGGAGATTACCTCCCCGTAACCTTATATCTCGACTCGATGTCGAGTCGTTTACCCCTCGCACTTGGGGTTCATCTGAGGCGCCCGCGAACACGCCGGATGTCGATATAAACATGGCAGCGCCTACAGCCACTGCCGACGACATCACGGGTGGTGATAACACCAACCCGACCCCTCGAAGCGCTGCAACTGATGACAGTCACACGCCGCAAGCGTCCGCAACCCTCAAGAGCAATGAGGACGAGGAGATGGATGCAGAAGGCGAGCAGGAGCTCGAGAAATCGAAGAACGAGGCTACGGTCTCTTCCAACTAAACGAGTGCGCCAGAAACGCATCTCGAATATGTCTGCTTGCATACAGGCATGTACGTACGTTCTTTGCACAACATTCCTTACCTTTTATTCTCGTTTTCTCTTATCTTCTTCGATTTCGAACCTGGAGCATCCACACTAACGTGTGTATGCTCAGAATACCATTCTTTACTACTTATGCTAAACCGCAGATACTAACGTGTCAACGGTTTAAATACCAACTCATTCATTTTTATTCTTCAGATTGCAACAGCAATCTCAAAGGGGGATGTGTAACGTACCTTACGCAGATGTTACGATGACGGCTTCGCTTATCGAAGCCGGTATATAAGTCGGACATCTTGATATTGTTACGGTAGCTTTTATCTTAACACCCCACGTAGAACACACCCAATATACGGAGTGCTAGTTCTCTCGGGTGATTCTAAGAGCTCTAACCTACATCGGAACGCGCTAGCGTTTCACTGGAACTCGATCAGGATGCACGAACAGACAAAGTCGGCCAAGACCTTACAATCCTCCGTCATACAGCCCAAATATATAGAGATCCTGCTCATCATTATCATCAAAAGCTACAGCCTTCGGCACGATCTCTTTCTCGCTGCCATATGCCTTCGAGTGTACCGGGGAAAGCTTACGGCTGCTTGAGTCGAAGAGCCAAACCTGCACGCACTTGTCGCGTGTGCCAGTCGCAAGTCGGACGGTGCTACCATTGGAAGTATCTGCTGCGATGCATATAATTTCGCCACCTCGAGCAAGACGAGCGGAAAAAATAACTTCGAAGCGGCCCTTAAACTTCTGTTTAGTTGTCGTTCCAAGAATGAAGCTTATGAGGCCTACCTCGCTTGGGCGGTGTTGGAGAAAAACCAAAAACCCTAGTCCATTTCCATAACACAGCATGTCCATAGTCTCGTTTCTGCGCGTTACCCAGCACACGCAGGAGACTTGACTTCTTTCATGGGAAGGCTGCTGGGGAACCCTGATTTCCTTCCTGGTTTTCAAGTCCCAGACTTTCATGCCGTTGAGAGACCCGCTACGCGCTCAGCGACCTAAACAACACACACAACTGCGGAGCGAGATCCTAACTAGGTCGAGCGACGCTCTACTAGCTTCAGAAATATGTAGTGTGCTGTACTCCACAGTGTTTGTTTTATTTAGCTAGCTGACTTGTAGACAGCGCCTCGCGGTTCGTTTAAAGTGGGTATGAGGGATTATTCAAATACACGTTTTATCTTCGTTTCAAGCTTCGTTTTATCACAAGGATGAACGGTTTTATTGATTTTAAGGTTTTATGTTTTTAGAAAAGCTCTCTAAGACGCTACTAGCTCGACTTTCGAAGCACTAGCTGCTCTGGAGGCTTGGAACTCGTCTGAAACTAAGGCCGCACTGTGCGCTACCTTCTGAACGATCTGCTAGCCCACTTGGACTCTGTTTCTGACTTTCTCTAGGCACTCTTCCGGCCTCTAAGCACTCTTCTGGCTTCTAAATTCTTGGACCTTGTCCTCAAGAACTTCTCTTTAACACTAAGCCGTCTTCTGGCTTTCAAACGAACTCTATTGAAGTCAAACTGATCCTTTATTCGTCCTCTTTCTCACTAGACACTGCGTCTTAGCTCGAAATAAAACTGGGAAGAGATTGCTTAAGGTAACTAGCTACAGAAGTACATCTTTTATACTACAGCTATGTGTGGTTCTGGTATGTGAATAAAATAGAGTAAAACATTCTTATCTCGTGTAAATAATGCCTGCAGGCAATGGGTATAGGGTTGGGTATTCCAGGTGACCAGATAGAGGTCAGGGATTTGGAAATTCATCCCATTTTAGCGCGCTAGGACGCTCCTGACTTCCGCGTACCATGCGCATCATGCGTGCGTCTCGGCTAGCGGTGCCGCTTTATTCCGGATCTGCGGCCATCATTGATGCCGGTTTCTCTTTCCTTTCTCGTCCTATTACTACTTTTGGTACTCCCGCGGGTAGAGGGTAGAGCGTGCGTCTAACTAACGCGTCCGCGTCCCGTGCGTCTCCCGGTAAGTCACAAGATACACCCGCTAGTAGTCGACGCACTCACGTCTCGCTTTCACTAGCTGTGTCTCGCGCTCCTAGTTGTAGTATTTTGTAGCTAGCTATTCAGCAATACACTGATTGTACTGAATTCGCCGCTCACTACTTCCAAAGCATCCAGAAGTCTTTTAATTTATTCCCCATGGTGCGTTTTATGCCTCGCTAGTCGTTTATGACTTGTGCGTTCTATATTTCACTGTTTCTAACTTTTAACTGTCTCCCGGCTTATCATACGGACTCAGCTAGCTCTGAACCGCGTCTGATTACCATTGTCACAGGTTATATGACAGCTAGTAGTCGCATAGCTAGGCCTTAGACTACTAACTTGGGTGCGTTATAGTCTCTCTATCTCAGTTATATTCTATAGGTAGAAGATGATATATCGCGAAATTCACGCGCGGCCGGTTTGCGGCCCTATCACGTCCGCACCTTTTTATTGATCAGAATATCGCCCTCAATTTTGACAATAACCATGCACCTCCACTTGCCAGGAATTTGCTGTTTGGAGAAATAGCGAGGCTGTTGACGGGGCCCATGTGGCCATGCAGTGTTGCGAGATGGCGAGAGTGTCTGTGAAACAAGCGTCGTACAGTGGCAAAAACGATATTGGAAGGGGGCTGAAGAGCGGTTCGGATTTCATCTCTTGGGTATGGACCGCTTCAGTTATATGGAAGTCGTGACCCTTTATTTCAGTCTTAGCCAAAAAGATCTTTATTGCTTATGTCAGCTGATTTTTGTCTTTGTCTATTTCATTGTCATATTTCTTTATATCAGACACCCATCACCCACCCGCCCCCCCCCCCCCCACCACCTCTCACTGAACGTCATCAACTAGCCACTAGTCGCCCATCGCCTGCCTTAGTGTCCCAGCCCATGTTCTCATTTCAGGAAGTCCCTCCCTTCTTCGAGCCTGGTGCTCCTCCTCCCACCCTCCCAATCCTCATCGCTCAGACTGAAGTCGGAAAGATGCAGTCGCTGACCAAGCTTCTGGCCGAGGAAGAAATTGGAACCGGCTCAGTGCACCACCAGCCCTCCAGTGTTCGCTTCGCTCCATACCCCAATCCAGCTAAGCAAAAAATGCCCTCACCGCCCACTGCACCCAGCAAAAAGCCCCCTCCAGCCCGAAGCAAGCAATTGGCTACAGCCAGATCCACCTCTGATTCTACTTCACAAAAATCTTCATCATCCGACTCTGATAGTGACTCGGACGACGATGGCAATGTGCTTATTGCCAAGCCGGAGGGTGAAGCTGGTCGCCCTGATCATGGCGACTACAATCTCGAGGAAGCCCTCAGCTGGAATGCGAAAGAATACCGATGATTGAAGGTAGATAATCGATTGGCTACTTCCTAACTGTCAACCTTATGCACCCTTTTCAACAGAAATACGTGAAGAAACTCGTTGTGGATCAGCTAGAACCAACCAAGAACTTCTCCTCTCAGTCTGTCGTGTCTCTCACATCTGTTCGAGTTATGGTATGTGTTATATCTATCATATCGTTGCATAACCTTATCCTTTGCTTTCTCTGTCAGGCGGTTCAGAAATTCCCTGCCCTTCGTGGTTATGCCGCTTGTTGGCCTGTTACTGATTTGGTTTGCTTGGAGCTCAAATATACGTGTGGGAGATCCCGTCTTCAAGTACAGAAGGAACAAGCAAAGGCAGGCAGACGTCTGACGAGGTCTTCAGAGTAAATTTCATCGACGCCACAGCCCGCTACATAATTGATAGCTCTCCTCATTGTATTACCTTTTTACATGCAGTGTTGGTCTGTCGTAGTATTCACAATATGTACGCTGTACTTATAATATATGCCTTAGATCTTTTTCTTTATAACAAGCCCTACAAATTTCGGATATCTCAATCCCTACAGAGGAGTTAACTGAGACTTGGTAAATTGATTCACTGCATGATAGACTTAAATAATTCATAAAAATCATCGCATTGAATGTGAAGTATGGACATTTTTATCTAGTACTTTTATCTAGTACTACAAATTAAGTATAGCCCACCGCGCGTGAATGAATGGAAGGATTTGCATCTCCAGACAAAATGGCCCACGGACATCTTCCCCAGGGTTCCAACGCAGCGATGCTGGAGTCACATGATGTAATGCATTAGCGGGCAATCCCCCAACGACTAAGTATGCCAGTCTCACTTACAGTAAATGTAAGGATAGCTAATCCGGTCACAATTATATTCGATTCTTGGGAGAAGGCATTACACATCACATTAAATTGTCAAGTTAAGAACGAAAGTCAGAATACTCGAGTATATCATACAAGTGAAGAAGAGAGAGAAGGGATGGAAAATGATTCAAAGATGAATAAAGAATAATCTAATCTTTCTGATAGAACAGGGAAGTGGGAAGCTTTTGACAGCTGAATAAATTTGCCCGCAAAATCTAGACGCATTTTAGAAACCAGTCAACATCAGAGTGCGAATAGTGCATACCGGCACATTAACCAATCTGCAAGGACACTATCTCGCCCTCTCATGTTGACGTAGGAAGCAGTGGTTCCAATTCGCATAACTACTACGTCTGAACGCAGGAACGAGGGCTGGCCATTTGAGAGGGTCTGGAGGCATTGACTGGGACCGAAAAGGCGGTGCCGCTTGAAAAAAATCATATAGCGGTACGTGTGTCGTCCCTCTTGAACAGTCACGACACAGTTGTGGACCCAGGGTTGGAGGAGACTCTCCCGAGATGATTTTCGGCGAAGGGGTAACATTTCATACTCCTTTGAGCACTTGGTTGCCGGGTGTTGACGAGTATTTGACGAGGGCGACGAGAACTGGCAGGATATAAACGGGCCCGCAGGTTGGCTTCAATGGACTATAGTGTCATGAGCTCAAAGAAAATGTGTAAAGATGAAAATACGAGCTTACGGAAGGCGTTTGAGCCACGAACACTCGAGTGTTGACCATGTTGAAAGATGCAGAGCGCTGTAGCGGTGGGAAAGTGAAATGGAGTGGGCGACGAAAGAGAGGCGTGAGAGAATAAGTGGGCGACGAGAGAATAAGTGGGCGACAAGAGAAAGAGCGGTGGTCGAAGATGCTCATAATAAAGAATGGGTCATGAAAGGCGTCCGAGTGACGTCGGCACCTTTAGATCCATTTTGGGACATCCAAAGGAAAATCACCTCTTTCAATGCGCAAAGCGCCACTCCCCCACCCTTCTCCAGTTATCCCACAATGAAAACGACCTTCTACAATATCCACAGATTGTGAAGACCCACTACCGAAGCGAAGCCATGGCTAAGCCCATGCGAGACCATGCCAGCAGTAACAAAGCAATAACTCGCACAACGACACATATCTTCGAGTCCAACCCAGATGGAGTCAATTCTAACAATGGGACGGCTACGCAGTATTTCGACGCCACATGCATGGTGAAGATCAAGGCGTGGGGAGCGAGTACTTTGACGCGACCGCGGACGATCCAAATGATGATATAGGGAAGACGCGGTCAAATGATCTCTACTTCTGCCTTGGGCAGAGTCAGACGATGATACGGAGATTCAGGCGCCTGAGGCAGAGTTGGACAATGATATGGAGATTCAGGCCCAACCAACTTGGATGTCGGACTCAGAGTTGGACGATAATGATTCCGATGATGGAAGTAGGACCCCACGTGCTGCCCATGAGAATCTTCCGTTGTCGTATCCCAATCCAAACCGAGGCGATAATGATAGCCAGCCGCCGAGCCCTTTTGCAGCGGGGAAAAACTTCGAGTTCACGCGTCACCATGAGAGCAATAGGAGCCCATCCCGTGCTAACAAGACCCATCAATTGGCTTTAACTTCGACCCTGAACTCACTGCAAATGATAACCACCCGGCGTCCTCGAAAGCCGCTCCAAACTCGGTGGAAGACATGGACTTATACGACGAAGAATTCGACAATCGGATGGCCAAAAAGCGCACATCTACACAGGCATCGACAGAGGCATCACTTGGAAACAGGGCGAATAAGCTGCAAAGGTACACTCTGCCGCTGGTAACAGGATCCCGCAAGTACGTGATCTTTGGAAACAAGTGGATAGTGAGAGAGACAGTAGGAGGCGGCTGGAGAAATCCCTCTCAGACATCCGAAAAGAACGGAAGGGTGAGAAAGAAGCAGTCAGGCAGACAGGGCTAAACTGTGAGACCTGGAACATGACTTTAAGAAAGAATTAGGACGGCGTGAGACGGAGTGGAAGAAGGAACTGGAGCGCACCAAGGTACTTTAATCATACTCAGTTTCGAACGGCCTTATTCAGCAACTTGTTCAGGCGGCGAGCGATGCGCGTGAAGCGCAGCGGAGAGCAGAAGCCAAGCAGTGCAGGTGAGTTGCGCAAAATTCTCCATGTGTTGAGCATCCATAAATGGCCTTCGTAGGCGGCGCATCAGGCGGAGATGAACAAGATGACAGAGGCCGCAAGGAAGGAGCTAGAAGCACGGCAAACAGAATGGGATAAAAGGCTGGAGAAAGTTGAGATCGATACTGAAAAAGAGTCGGAATTGGAAGAAAAATTAGCACAGAGTGAAAAACGGTGGAAGGATGAAATAGAGCGCACCCAGGTAATTTTGAAGGTCCATATTTTCGAATGACCCCGCTCATGGCTTGTTTAGGCGGGAGCTATCAGTGTGCAGCAGAGCGTGAAGCACATTGGAAAGCAGAAGTCCAGCATATGAAAGTGGGTTGTGATAACTTCTCCATGCGTCATGTGTCCGTAAATGACCTTCTTAGGCACAACATAAAATGGATATGAATGAATTTACGAAGAACACAATGCAGGCCACAAGGAAGCATCTAGGAGAAGAATTAGGACAGCACGAACAAATGTGGAAGGATGAAAGGGAGCGCACCAAGGTAAATTTGAACATCCCAATTCTCGGACTATTCATCAACCTGCTTGTTTAGGTAGTGAACGACCAGCGTGAAGTACAGTGGAAAGCGCAAGTCGAGCGAATGGATGTGAGTTGCGATAAACTCTGTGTCGAGCTTCTCCAAATGACCGTCGTAGGTGAGGTATCAGGCAATGATAGAGGATATCAAGTTGGAGATGAAACAGCATGCAGAAGAGCACGACAAGGACTGGGTTATGCGCTTAAGGCAGCTGAGAGCGTGAGTTTGACTTAGTGATTGTCAGGGGTTTGAAACCCGCAGGGTTTTGGGTAGGGTTGCTGGGTAGGGTAGGGTTGAGATTCTGTACCTTGGAATACCCTACCCAGGGGTCAGGGTATGCAGAGAAATTTTTTGATTTTTGCACACAAAGATCAACCAAGATTCAAAAATATTTATTTTATATTTTTTTACAGATTTTGTCTCCAAGTTGGCTTACTGTACAAGATAACATGTAAATAAACAATCAACTAATTAATTTAAATTAATTAAGTAGTAAATAATTTTAAAACAGTTTCAATCAATTTTAATAGGTATACCTCCAAATATTAAATACCCTGGTTTCAGAAACCTTACCAAACCCTCAAACCTTACCCTGGGAGGGTAAGGTTTGTGGGTAAGGTAAGGTACACTGAAATACCCGGTTACCCTAATTGTTTGACTGTCCTAGATTTGATGATTTGATCCGATGAGTTGCTCAGGAGGCGAAGAAAGCTATCGAGCAAGTTCAGGTGGATGCCCAGTGAAAGAAGCTCAGCACGGATCAAATATAAACAAGGAGCTGGAGGCCAAGTTGTTCGAGGTGGAGAAAGCGGCGGCGGAGCAAGAAGCAGAGTTGACAAAAGAAATGGAGTCTTGAAGGTGTGTTTGACCATCCTTAACTTTGACTAGTGTTGACAGATGGGCTGCTTAGGTGGCAAAAGAGGCAGAGATGAGTGTCTTGGTACAGAGGCGGATCTGAGAGAGCATGAAGCAGAGTCGCAATAATGTAACCCTACTCCTATCTTGCTGGCCCTTGTGATTGGTCTAACCGTAAGATAACAGGAATCCGCTCCATCTCAGCGACCAAACGAACCCGATCCCACTGCGAGGGATAACACGCCAGAAGACATGGATATCAGGGCGACTTTCCAGGATCTGCCGAGGGACAACCACGAGCCAGGCCGTCGTCTTCTAGCTCAACCCAAGTTCGTCAACGTACCAGCGGACAATCCACTCCGTTATCGTCTCGCCCAGACCCGGTTCAGCAACATGCCAAAAAGGCCTCTACAAGACCTGAGGCTCGGGCAGGAAATTGGAAGAACATTAAGGACCGTTCTGCTGCCAAGCACGCTAAATCTCGCACAATGCTGCGCGCTGAAGAAATGGAGGTAAGGGTTTTCGTTCTTGACCGTTGATGATTCGCTAATGAGGTGATATAGTGTCGGACGAGGATGCGAAAGATGACGACGATGACATGGAAACTGAAAGACCCAAAAGGAACAAAGGAAAAGGAAGGGCCGCAAATGATGGCAACGATGAATCTTCCGGCGACGACGACGAATTTGGGGGCGGCGACAGCGACAAATCTTCTGACAGCAGCAAGCAAAACATCCGTATTACAAAGAAATCTCTAGAGAAAATGATGAGCAACACTGTCGAACAAGTTATGATGCGAACGTACTCTTCTAAAGGTCATGCTGGGGGTAAATCACCATCCAAAAAGCGAAAAGAGAATGCCGACCTGAAGGCAGAAAAGGCGTTGGATAAGACTGGCAATGGAGGAATTTCTGCGTGAGCATCTTCTGGCTATTGTGCAAGCTAAAGGCTGAAAGTGAAGGTAGACACTCGTGCGGACTCTTTGCAGGGAGGCATTTAACGTCTCGGAGCAAATAGACTTTGCGCTGCACAATCCAGCCCGAAAAGAAGACATTGCTCAATACGAAGAGGACGATGCCCGAGGCCCTGACTTGAAGGAGCTGCAGATCGATATGAGAGGCAAGATATCCTCGAAGTGGAATCAGGCCGTTGCTACGATCTTGGTGGAGGCCGTGCATGAGAGGAAAAAGGGAGAGGCTTGGGAGATGCTTCCCGAACGCTCCGACGAATATATTCGAGAGATGGTGGTGGACCAGCTGGGGCTCGGGAACGTGGAGAGACGCTCAGGCCAAAGTAAAGCAGGATGGAGAGGTCGAAACGCTGGAAGAAGTTGAAGCACGGATGGTGGCAAAGAAGGATCAGGAGACAAGTTTGGACGGGCTACGACGAGGCGAAAAAATGTAGGTGTTCCGAAAACATCGTCGTGGTTATGCACGTTAACCTTTTCAGCAGCGTTTCGAATGCAGGAAGGAGATACTTGAGCAGATAATTGAGAAGAAGAAAGAAAAGGAGGCGCAGGATTTATACGTTTGGGAGTGGCTTGCCGACATGATCAAAGATCTCGGGCCAGACGGTATGAGCTCCGACGAAAACGAGATTGACGAGCACACAGGAAGGGAAATCCTCCATGTCAGCCAAATGACATGGCGCCGAAAGGTGGATCGGGAAATGGATTTGGTCGACCGACAACGAATGACGGATATGGAGTTATTTTCCAAGAAGGGAGCAAAGCCAGCTACAAGGGTTCGCGATGGCAAAGAGACGAGGCGAAACCCCGTCGAAGGTCTTTCAAAAGCATTTTACGAAAAGACGTGGCTGGCGGCGAAGTCAGAGGCTTTCTTAAAGAAATTCAGCATCGCGAAGAAGCAGGTTAAATGGTTGGCATTATGGAAACAGTAACTGTATAGCATTCATTTTCTTAGTCAGTGTGAAATACAAACGAGTGTAGAAATAAAACGTACCAAATGGAATGCACTTCCATAGCCAAGGAAGCGGGCAATAGATCTTGCCTGGCCTCGTTACTTTTGGCCAATGGAATCGGGATCTTTAAATGTATATAATTAGCTGGTGAAATGTGAACGGCTGTGGAAAGAAAACGTACCGAATGGAATGCGAGAGAGCTATCGAATGAACGAGAGGTTATAAAATCAGCGGAACGAGCCTGGTGATTTTTTGCCGTGTTTTGGGAACCAAGAGAGGGCAGAGAATCACCAGAGCAGTCCGTGTGATTTTAGCTGCGTCTGATGGACCAAGACGGAGAATAGAGTCGGTGGGTGAGTCGGTGGGTGGAGGAGTCGTGGTGGTCGGGAGTCGTTGGGCAATGAGAACAGGAGAGGTAAATTTGAAGATATGATATGTAGGAGGGAGGATGTTGCTACTATAGGTTGACTGGTGGTTGAGAGATGTAATGCGACCAGACTTGTAGCAGATGGATGCCCACGGAGAGAGATAGTATCCGGTTTCGGTGGGGGTCAGTGGGCGATGAACAGATATTCACAGGAGCAATCCAAGTGAATATGGGCCGTGAGAGATGGCGAGAGGAGCAACTAGAAATGCCACCAAGAATTCACCGGAGCAGTCCACATGAATTCAGGCAGTGTTGTGCAAAGTTGTCGGACTCGTCGTGTCACTACGCCCACCGTGTTTGGCACTGACCTTAACCACAAACAACCGTGAACGCAACTTGGCAACGCCCACCGTGTTTGGCACTGACTTTGATCACAAATAACATCGTGATCAGCCGTTGAACTTGACTCTCTGCTCACCCGCATCCTCCTTATCATCTTCGTCGCCCGTCCGTTGTGCCCATTTTGCGTAGGTTTTTTCTATTGCCCTCTATTCTCGACAACTAACTTTATTTCACCCATTTCTAGTTGCCCTTTGCTCTTGAACTTGGCGGATCCCTTTGTTCCTCCGTTCGCTTGTATCTGATACAGTGAACTTGCAGTGAATTCCATCCCAACTCCAGCCTGCGGGGTCTCTAGTATTCGATACAGGGAATACTTGCTGGCCAAACTCGCTGAATTTGCTTGTATCTGATACAGCAAAGTTCGCTCTGCCCGCCTCATCGCGCGCACATTTGCCAGTATTGCATACAGCAAATCGTCTTCGGTGATCGCGATACAGGGATATCTTCTGCCGAGCCTCCGAGCCTCTACAGTTTGTTGAGACCTTCTCTGTAAGTCCTCTTCATGTTGTCTCATCGTCGTCAAAATCCTCATGTCGGCTTTAGCTCCACAGCGTTATTTGTCCTCCTATTCTCGATACAGACCATGTGTAAGTGGGTATTGAGATGTCGTTCAGGCCAACAATGACCTTTTTCTCTCTCAGCTTCGAACGTGTTTACGCATCCTCGACCTATAACTGCGTTCTCTCTTGGAGATTATCCAAAACACGAGATTCAGCATGATGGTAGACACTACACCTCCCCCAATTGACCTTCCCTTCCTCCCTCTCTCCCTCAATATACGAAAATCTCCCACCAACCGTCTCCGGCGGAATTGTCTTCTTGTCTTTGGTCGGCAGACCGATATCCCTATCTCGCATTTTACACACATCTCCATTCGTAGACCCAATGATGTCTCGTTTTGCGACCCCTGCCGACCGTATTCAACTCGCTTCTGACTCGTATGGGTGGCACCTACCCCGTGATGTCCAAAAATCTTGGAAAACCTTCAAACAGACTACCCGTGCTGTCGCCGAAAAGTTATCTTGCTATCTGATGCTACGATCTCCCGAGCTCCATGATCTTTCGCACCAACCCGAAAAACCCGGCTCATATGGATACTTCACTGTCCATTCTACTGAGCAAGAAGCACGCCAGGCCATCACTAAGTCCATCAACACATTCAACGTTTATATGGCCTATTTTTCCTTTATCATCGCCCTTTGCCAACTTTATCCAGCATCTACCAAACCTCCGCCATCTCTTTTATGATTATTCCAAACTGCAAGTGTTTCTGTTCATCCTGAATGGTTCAATTCCCTCGAAGCCTCGATCTTTGTCGACTTCTGCCCTGAGCGCTCATGTGTTGGATCAATTGTCGACGTCAGCTCTTGCAATTGGCTCAATCTCGTTCCCTATATGATGAAGGCCAATGTTTTAATTTGGCTGTGTTGGGGAAGCCCTCCTTTCGCGACATCCAATCCCGAGTGGTCGACTCAGTCTTGGACGTCAATGTTCGCTCCAACAGTCTATAAGTCGGGACAGTCTACGCTACTCGGAACCGGTAAAAACCCTCCTTTCGTGTCATCCAATCCCCATTCGTCGAGAAATTTTTGGTCAAATAATTCTTCTTCGAACAATCCTTGGTCGAATAGTTCTTCTTCGAACAATCCTTGGTCGAATAGTTCTTCTTCGAACACTCCTTGGTTGACTCAATCCTCCTCGGCTCAATCTTGGTCTTGGGCCTCAACATCCGCTCCAACGCATCATAAATCAGGACAGTCTGGGTCGCTCGAATCTGTCAAAAGCCCTGCATCAACATCTCCACCTGTCGAGCAAGGCAGTGGCCAATGTCCTGGAGAAACCATGCGAGCTTATTTTGAACGAAAGAAGCAGCAGCACCTGCAATGGAAGCGGGAGGAGTCTGATAAAGCCAGGCAAGCGCACTTGAATCGCGAAGCAGCACAGAAGAAAAAGGCGTGTCCCGGCAAAAAAGGGCCTTTAGTTTACCACTGGGTACGGGTCGGCAAATTCTTTCGAGTCAGAACCCTCCTGTTGCGGGCACTGGCGGAACATTATTGGAGTATGTGGCCAAAAAAAAACAGGGTTTATAACTCTTTTCCAAACCAATGGGATTGCTGTTCAGATTGGAGTTTCGATCCGCAGGAGGGTGAACATGCAGAGCCGGAGGAAAATGACGAATATGATTCTAATGACTCCGATTTTGGGGAAATTTACAGGGCTTCATCGGGAGGTAATGCTCAACAGTCTACGGCACAAATGTCGGATCAGGGTTTGACTTCCTCGTCAACTTCCTTGCCTGCTCAACAGTTAGCACTGACGTCGGGTTCGGTTCCGCCTTCCTCGTCAACTTCCTTGCCTGCTCAACAGTCGGCATCGACGTCCAGTTCGGGTGTACCTTCCTCGTCAACTTCTTCACCTGATCAACAGTCAGCACCGACGTCGGGTTCGGTTCCGCTTTCCTCATCAACTTCCTCGCCTGATCAACAGTTGGCACCGATGTCGGCTGTGCCTTCCTTGTCAACCTCCGCGCCTTCCTCGCCTGCTCAACGGTTGGCCCCGACGTCGGATGTTCAAATGGAGCAATACTTTTCATTCCTCCACTGATTCCTCCCGGAATGACCGGATTCCGGAGGAATGGACAGGAATGACCAAAATTCCGGTTAGGACTTCAACTTGGTGGACTTAGACAGAACTCAGAGAAAAATATCACTCAAAGATTTTGCATCTTTCAGGAATTGAACCCAGAGCCCCAGAAGAAATCCAGTAGCTAATATCCTCAACCATTTAACCATTAGACCAGAGAACTGTTGCCAATCTACCAAAAACATCAGACTACATACCCTATTCATCTATAATATATTTGTAGATTGCATAACCAATTCTGAGAGATTCAGGGTCAATGGGGTACCATCAGATTCAGAATTTTAAATAGATTACAAATATGTATATGTCATCTCACTCGGGTAACTGAAATCACCTTATTTGGTCTGTTTTGGGGACCGTGGGAACTTTTTGCCAAAAAAAGTAACTGTAGAGCACGCTTCCAGAATCACAAATATATCAAAATCATGTGACTAGCTGCTTTCATCATCGAGAAAAACGCAAAAAACTCGCCCAAAGCCGGCGGTTTTGAAAATTGCACTTGCTAAATATGAAATATCTTGATTAGAAATAGGTCCCACAGTCTTATTTTGATGTCATTTTATGTAATAGTGTGATATTTTCATGTTGTTGCTAAAAATAACCATATTTCCTTTTTTGGAAAAACCGGATTCCGGTGGCCATTCCGTTCCGGCCATTCCTGTTGGGTATTCCGGTTGCAGCTTATTCCGGTCTGCATTCCTCCGGAATGAAATTTCGCATTTTGGCTGGCCTCTCAGCCAAAATGACCCAAAAATTATTCCTCCGGAATGACCGGATTCCGCAGGATTCCGGTAGGAATCAGTGGAGGACAATAAAGACCTCAAATGGAGGCCGATGATGAACCTCGTGCTACCAATGTTGAAGACGCTCTTACTGATGATTTGGCTAGCATATCAAGGCAGGATGTTCTTGCCTTGAATCTGATTACACCAACTGTTCAGCCTCCACCCGAACGTCAATTTGTTGACGATTTGGTTGATTATCGCTATGGATACTCTCTGGATGAAGTGCCTTATGAAGGTCTTCCTGCATCCCTTTCTAACTCCGCGAACCCTTTCAATCATTGGACCACCGTTTGCCGCACTGTCGGTGGGCAAGGATTGTCTTCATCAGAGAAAAATCGTGGCCCCATCACTGACTTTCTTGTTGCCCTTCTTGCTTCTCAAGAACCCTTCCACGACGTCCCTGGGAAATATTGGGACCTTAGTCCATCAAACAGCCAGGCGCTGAAATTCTTTCTTCCCATTCGTCTCCGCATTGAGGTCAGAGAGTTCCGTGACGGCACCTTGTGCCTTCTGCACCCCCACAGCCAATCACAGTCCAGAGACACCCCATTGCGTATTGCTGTTGCACCAATAACTAGCTTGGAATGTATTCGTCACTCTTTAGGCCCTTCCCAAATTGATGTCGCTGATTTTCTCATCGAGAATGGAATTCCGTTCCACACGCTTGCTCATCCATTATCCGACTCAACTATGGGAAATTCAACCAAGGCCCTATCATCTCTATCTCGTCGACTTGTTGGCAGCCGCCCTGCAAAGTATAAATTCGATCTTGCTGATTTTGCGGCATACGAGACACTGCGAGATTCTTTTCTCCTTGCTCGACCGCAAGGTCATCGTGCTTTGTGCTACGGGGGTATCATCGCTCGTTTGGCCAGAGAAACCCTGCCAAATTCTGTCGTCTTTCCAGGACCTTCTCAGAGTGCGCTCCAGGGCAATTATGAAGCCTTTACGGATCATGTAGGATCACTGGTTGATGACACGTTGCCAGAGGACGTATTGGACTTCATATGTGGTGCTTATGAAGTGGGAACTGGGATTGGCAGTACGCATAGCTTTTCTCCTTCTTTCTACTATGAAATGACATTTTCATGCCCTGACACCTCAGATCAAATCGCGATACAGTCCTGGTTCCCTAGGTACAATACCTGGGATGGTTCTGGCCTCAACGTTGGGCATTGGAACGACGAGTGTGAAGAATGGTATCTCAAGCGTCGTGACGAAATCCTGGCGGGGAAAACGAAGCCTCTCAGCGGCAACGAATGGCGTCAAAAATTAAGGATGACTCGGCATGCACCCAAGCTGGTTTTCCAGATGAACAAAGCCGCTCTCTCCTTCCTCCAATCATCGCAGGCAGATTCTCTTTTATGCCCCACTTATGACACTTAGGCGCTTTCTCCGCGACTTCATGAACTTTTTTTGTAATGTCACAATTTTTAATGTTATATAATTGCTAATCGACCAGTTACACCCTCATTGCCTGAATATGCGCTGACGGATTTCTCAGTGTGCTGAATTTTATGTAGCTTACTTTTATGTTTCTAGGAACCACATCTACTGCCTTTGCTTGTATCCGATACAGCAAAGGCGCTCCCAAGGCGCCTGAGGATCCTAGTATCCGATACAGGAATCTTCCAGAATATCCTATCCATCCATTCGGTGTCATTGCCTAATCACAACACTTGTATCTGATACAGCGAAGTGTGTTGCTGCACTAGTTCCTTCGCCCTTCTAATCTAGTTTGCCTCGCTGACCTTGTGCGCATCCAATCAGGCGAAATCATCTCGAGGAACCCAAGTTTTTCGTTCTTCGTTTGTATCAGATACAGCGATGAAACCGTTTCACATATTCCCTCTCTCAGCCATACGACGCGGTGGACTTGAATGAACTCAGCCGACATTGTTATTCATTTATACCTGAAGGTCATCAACATTGTTGTTTATTTATACCTGAAGGTTTTCAACATTGTCATTCATTTGTACCTGCATTTCAGCAACATCGTCGTTCGTTTGCAGTGAATCCCACACTCTTTCTCTTTCACAACCACCTTCAATGCCAGAAAGCTTCTATACGATCTTTTCCTCCCTCAAACTCTACTACGATGTCGGGCATTATTGTACCCGACGTGGCTGTATCAATGACCGGACAGTGAGGAAGGTCCTATGGATATTCTTCGCCCTCGCGGTCTATCATCATCAAAGCGAGTTTTCAAGAAGTCTGGGCCCCAATGAATGGTTCAGCGAATATAAATTGGTAGTTTGGTAAGCCTTCACTTCTCTACCTATTGTTATTTGATTTCCCCTGACTTTGATATACCTGCAGCGTGGATTTTCATTCGAGCCAGTCGGACAATGACTACCACTTCACCTTGCGAGCATACAATGCTATGAACCTCCACGTAGGAACTCTCCATATAAGTGACATTCACACAGCGACAATCGTGCTGAAGGAACCTCAAAACCAAACACTTTTCGAGTATGAGAAGGATTTGGGAACGATCAATGGGATGAGGATATTCGAAATCGCCGTCCATTGCTTCTGGTGCGAGCAATTTCGTCATTCAACAGCAGGCGCTCTTACTGACCCACCCATTAGCCACGGAACATCGCCCAAGGGCTGCGAAGGATGGGCGAATGTCGAAGATTAGAGGCCGACGTCAGTGGGGCAATTTTTAGCAGTTTGCGAACCACAATCAATTGTACAGCCATATAGTTACAATGCTAAGGATACGTGTTCTCTCTTCCACTCATCCTCGGACCCTTCTCCTATTGACGAATTGCATCGCGGCGATATCAAATTTAACTCGGCGTTGGTTCAGCTACGTTGTCATTGCTCTCAAGTGATAGGTACAGCTGTAGATGCAGCAGCCTTTGGTCGCTCTTCCATCCTCCACTCAACTGCCGCTGCCTTCCCCGTTTCCGCCCTCCCCAGCCGTGCTGGCCATCCACTGCCTTCTCCGTGCCAACCTCACACCCTCCCACAACTTCAAAGCCCCTCCATCCATCAAGGAATCAAGGATCCCTTTCTCCCTCAGGTCGTGCAATGCACTTTGTACGTTGGAAGCCGCGAGAACGACATTGGGTTCAACCAACGCGTGTATGCGGTGGTGCATGGCGAACGACTGGGGTAGCAAATGACATCAAGGTGAGTAACGATACTCGGTACTGATGAGAATCACGCACCTATCTGACATTTCATCCCCAGTTTCGACTCCATTTCACCCCCAAACTGTCGCGATTGCCGCTCTGTCACCAAGGCACACGGTATCAGCCACGGGAAGGCATCGAGAAGCAAGGAATCACGTACCTTATGAGCAGAGCGCTGTCGTGGCGACGGCAATGCCTGCTGGTGGAGGAGGAGTCAGGATAACTAGTCTAGAGCTACGAGGTAAGCATCGGCATCATCTCAGACAGTCAATGAATGCTCACAAACGAGTGCCTCGTACTCCCCACTATCTGGTAAATCAACAAACGCCCCTACGAACACAGCGAACAGACGTGAGCGCGAGGTTGCACAAACGCCCACGTCAGCGGCGACAAGTGGGACCGGTACGACCCCGACAGGCACGATGTACACCCCGACATCGACACTCCAAATGTCGCCAACGGTGCAGACGCCCGTTTCTCCTCCGGGTATCGTCGGTCCTGGTGGTGGTGGTGTCGTTCCTGTAGCGCCTGTGCCTGCTGTGGGTACGCCACAACCGCCCCCAGCGGCGATGGTTACTGCTACCACGCCCACGCCCATGCAAGTGCCTCAGAATCACACTGGTGGCCTCCCAAAAAATACCCTCCCTGCCCGCCATCCCCCCACTCGACCTGCGCTTCTCGCTTCTGGGTTCGGCTGGCCCGCGTGCCAGCAGAGAAATTGGAAGAGACAGGATGTCCAAGATGGGTAGTGGTACGATGCGCAGGGTGGAGCGGATGCCTGTCATTCCTGGGAGCGAGGAGGGGCCTCCTTATGATGATGAAGACGAACACGAAGAGGGGGACGGGGATAAGAGCGAAGGAGAAGGATACGAGACCGAGGATGGCGAGATGGAACTTGAAGAGGAAGAGGAAGAGGAAGGAGAAGGAGAAGAAGAGTACAACCGCAAATCCCTCCATGCGGATAGTTCCGTCACCGCCGGTACCAACGAAGATGAGGCCGGCGCTGATGGTGACATTAACTTCAAGGACAGTGGGCACAGGAGCAGTCAACCGCCCAACGAAGCTCTCGAGCAGGGCGTGGAGCTCGTGACTCTGGGTAAAAAATGCGAGTATGGGGCGACAGGTTCAGTGGTGTCGGTACGCTCGTGCCTCCCGAGCGCACCTGGCTCTGTTTCGGGTTCTTCACGGTCGGATACAGGGACAGGTGCTCCCGGCACAGGAGGAGGGGCAGTGAGCGTATCTGGCTCGACAACAGGCGAGTCATTCATCTACTGATGCTGGGAGCGTGATGCCACCATCGGCTTGGGGGGCATGTCCCCCTCGCCCACAATGTTCCGCGCCAAAGGCCCTAATTTGCGATGGCCATTCCACTTCACGTCACCCTCCTTGTCTCTCACCCCCGCGTTTTGGGCGTTCTGGCTGGGCTTCGTGTTCCCGGTGCTGTGGCTCGTGGGCGGGTGGCTATTCAGGAGATGCGGCTTACTAACTAAGAAACTTGAATCCACCCACTAATTTCAGCGGGACGGCGAGCCGTCGCACGCATAACAGGTGCTAGGTGTAACGAACTTCTCGGCAACGAACTTCTCGGCTATTCTGCCCCGGACTCTATTTTTATCGTTCTTAGTTAGCCTCATTGATCACTCTCTTTTACCGCGCATCTAGTCATTTCCTAAATACTAGCCATCCTCTCAGTCGTTTCTAATATCCTAGTCAGCCTCCTATTCAGCCTCCTATTCCATTTTCCCTATATAAAGACGCTCGTTTCCTTGTATCTAGTCGTAGGATCAACACAGTGTACGATCTTTTCCTCCGAATTCATTCCTCATTCCATATTCGGACTTGATTCCTTACAAGTTTGATCCTACCCCGAACCTCTGCCTGTCACTTGGCTTCTGATATCTGTCGACGTTCCCCCTCTCGAGTCTTCTATGTCTACGGTCTTAGGCGATTTTTCTCAGCTTCCCATGGACGTTGGACTAGGTGCTACCTCTGATACTACTCAGAACTCTCCCCCTGCTGGTCCGTCCTTTGCACCGCCTACGTTTGTGCCACCGCCGCCCAATGTTACCTATGGTCAGCCTCCTGTGCACCCTGGTTTCGCTCCGCCTCCTGTTCTGTCAACAGACCCGTGCCAGTTCAATTTACATGGATCTAATCCACCGCATCCAATCAACGCTCCACTTCCTGATACTACTCAGCCTCAGTACATCACCGACTTCACCAACATGCTCAGTGTCATTACTGAAAATCAGGTCGCGTTTCAGCAAGGCGTGATGCAAGTTCTAGGCCGAACTCCTCCTGTGCCTAAACTTGGTGGATCTGTCAAAGTCCGAAACCCTCGCATGTTTAGTGGAAAGCACGACGAAGTCACACCCTTCCTCAGTGAAGTCAACCGTATCATCCAGTTCAACGCCATCAGTTTCCCCACTGACAATCATAAAGTCATCTTTCTGGCACTTTACCTCAAGGATGGTATACCTGTGGAATGGTTCAATCACCTCGAAACGATTGCTTCGCCGCTTCTCTACAACTGGACCAACTTTGTCGAGGAATTCAAGACCAAATTTGAAGACCCTCGCCTTGTTCAAACCGCCGAACACCGACTCGACCGACTCTCTCAGACTGGTTCCGCCCATTCTTACCTCACTCGTTTTATCGAGATCTCTTCGCACCTCGACATGACTGAACAAACCAAGATCTCTCGGTTCATGAAAGGTCTCAAACCCGCTATCAAAGATAACCTCGTATCGATAATCAACCGCCCCACTATGCTTCAAGATTGGGAGAAGATTATCATTCAAGTCGATGCCAATATTCACCAACGAGATATCGAGAAACGGGAGGAAACTGGTAAGAAACCCATCAAACCCCCTACCTCCACCAATACTTCTCTTTCCACTCCCACTCCTTCCTCTTCCACCATGTCCACTTCTAACGCCGACGTCGTTCCCATGGACGTCGATGTCATCGAAACATCTTCTGGACCCCGTGGCAAGCTCACTCAAGCCGAACGCGACACTCGCATTGCCAACAATCTCTGCCTCTATTGTGGCAAACCCAGTCACCACGTCGACGCTTGTTATACCAGGAAGGCAAAACATGGCAGTTCCAAAAAGCAGGGAAAAGCCACGCCGGAGAGGAAATAGTTTCACCCTCTCCGGCGACGCTGGGAACTGATCTTAGTTCTTCCCGTCGCGCCCCACCATTTGTCCGAGCCAAGAACAGCGAATGGTTCTCAGTCTCTTCAGCTCCTCATTTTCGGTTACATCATCATGTTCGTTTAGATCCTCTCAATCGATGGCATTTCTTCCTCCCCATTACAATCTCGTTTCCGAATCGAACATGCATCAAAACCTTTGCTTTTGTAGACTGTGGGTCTTCGGGTTTACACATTGGCGACGCTTTCGCCAAACGACATTCTTTACCTCGCTCTGCCAAACCTATTCCTGTCCCTATCTTTACGATCGACAATCGACCTTTAACTTCCGGGCTCTTAACTCATGACGTCGTCACCCAACTCAAAGTCCGAGATCATTCTGAAGTTCTCCGTTTAGGAATCGTTTCTATGCCCTATCCTGTTCTCCTTGGTCTTGACTGGCTCAAACAACATAACCCTGATGTCGACTGGACCCGCGGTCAGCTAGCTCTTTCCTGCTGCGGTGCCAACCACGACTTCCCTGTCTCCGCTTTTGGCAAAGGCTATAGTCTCACATGTCCATCTGCTTCCCATCTCAACATTGGTTCTCTCGGTCTAGGCCTCCATCTTAACGACAAACCATCCATCTCTCGATCTATGTTGTTTGATCTGTCCCCTCAATGATCGACAACTCCTGAACAATTTGCTTCCCGGATTTTCTCTAATTATAGATCTACGCCTTCAATCCTCCGTCCCTCAGTTCCTAATGGCCTTAGTCGTGTGGAACTCAAAGCTATCTGGCTTTCTCCTCTTGCTCCCCCGGATCCTTTCTATGGTCCACCCAACAAACCTATCGATGTTGCTCATGTTTCACCCCAGCGCTTCGCTAAGTACGCGAAAAATCTCGATTGCTACTGTATCTGGTATACGCCTAACGAGGACCTCAACATTCACATCAACACTCTCTCTTCCGACTTCCCTTCCTCTCCTCCACCTGTACACCCTCCTCCTGAACCTCCTCCTATCTCTATCCCTCCTGACGAAACTCCCGATCCTGACGAGGAAGTATGGAAATTAGTCCCTGACAAATACCATGACCATCTCGATGTTTTCTCACCTACTGAAGTCAAACTTTTACCAGATCACCGACTCTTCGATGTTAACATCGACATTAAAGACGGCAAACAACCACCCTTCGGCCCCATTTACTCTCTTTCACTTGACGAACACAAGGCCCTTACTGAGTACATTCAAGAACACCTTGCTAAGGGCTATATCCGCCGTTCTACCTCCTCTGCTTCCTCCCCCATCATGTTCATCAAACGGAAAACAGGCGACTTACGCCTCTGCGTCGATTACCGAGGTCTTAATGTGATTACCAAGAAGAACCGTTACCCGCTTCCCCTAACGCACGACCTCATCGACCGAGTCGCTGGCTGTGACCAATTTACCGTCATTGACCTCAAAAATGTGTTCAATCTCATCCGCATTAAAGAGGGAGATGAGTGGAAAATGGCTTTCCGCACCCACCTCGGCCTTTATGAGTATACTGTCATGCCCTTCAGATTAACTAACGCCCCAGCAACTTTTCAAGCATTTATTCAGGACGTGTTACGCGACGTTCTGGATATTCCACCTTTTCGCAAACGCCAAGAAATGCGAATTCGATAAGTCCCATGTCGAATATCTCAGTTACATTATCTCGGCTCAAGGCGTACAGATGAATCCCAAAAAGCTCACCACCATCACCGAATGGCCTCTTCCCAAATCAATCAAAGAAGTCCAGTCATTCCTCGGATTCACCAATTTCTATCGCCAATTCGTCCACCACTACGCTCAAATCGCACTCCCTCTCTATTCCCTCACCACAAAAGCTAGTAAAGCCACATTCAAGGGTCTCACCAATGCCGCAAAACACGCTTTCGAGACGCTCAAACTTGCCTTCACTACCGCCCCCGTTCTCCATCATTTCGACCCACTTCTCCCATCCACCATCATAACCGACGCCTCGGATTTCGCCCTCGCTTCCATTCATCTCCAACCAGACAAGTCTGGTATCCTTCACCCCGTCGCTTACCACTCCCGTAAATTCTCACCCGCTGAAATTAACTACGAGATTCACGACAAGGAACTCCTGTCAATTGTTGAGTCCTTCCGTGATATGCGCTCCTGGCTTATCGGTTCACCACATCCCATCACTGTCATTTCCGACCACAAAAACTTGGAGTATTTCATGTCATCTCAAATTCTTAATCGACGACAAGCGCGCTGGTCAATGTTCCTCTCCGAATACAATTTCCAACTCAATTACACCCCTGGCAAGCAAAACCCCGCCGACGCACCTTCTCGACGATCAGATTTCACGCCTAAGGAAGGGGATGATGTCCTCCTAAACCAACATAAAGCCCTTCTCACCCCTTATCATTTAAACTGTCTCTTTCCTTCGCCATCAACTTCCGTTCCCCAATCTTCTATTTCCACCCTCTCTACCATCAATCTCGATAATTCTGAGCTTTTGGACGAATTCAAGAGCGCTTTCCGTCAAGATACCGAATGGCATGAAGCATTATCGAAAGGCGACGATTCCTTTACGACTCAAAATGACCTAGTCTTTCATAACGGTCAACTTTACGTTCCTCAACCTTTACGCGCTAAAATCTTGTACTCTAGACATGACGCTGTTCTCTCTGGTCATCCTGGACGTGCTGGAACTTTCGACCTCGTCCAACGTGATTATTCTTGGCCTGGAATGCGACTCACGGAACGCACGAACCAAACCCTTGAAACATTCCTTCGCACCTTCTGTTCCTATCAACAAGATGACTGGCTTGACTACCTCGCTCTCGCAGAATTTTCTTTCAATAACTCCCTCAACTCCTCCACTCAGCAAACTCCGTTTTTCGCCAATCTCGGCTACCATCCCACTTTCGACATCAAGATCACCGAAAGAACCACCAATCCTTTAGCCACCGAACTAGCCTCAAGACTCGATACCATCCACGCTGAACTCCGTGCAGAATTATCCCACTCCAACGAGTACATGTCAAAATATTACGACCGTCGTCATCTCAAAGCACCCTCGTTCAAGATCAGCGATTTCGTTTGGTTACTTCACAGAAATATCAAGACCACTCGTCCTTCTGACAAACTCGACTACCGTCGCATTGGTCCATTCAAGATCCTCGACCAACGCGGAAAATCCTCATTCCTTCTCCAATTACCACCCTCTTTATCTCGTCTTCATCCAGTATTCCATGTCTCCCTTCTCGAACCCTACATCAATCCAAACACTATCCCAGACCATGTAACAGATCCTACTCTGCCAGACATTCAAATTCCCGACGATCCGACCAAAAACATCCAAACTATCATCGATTCTCGCAAGATTGGCAGACGCTACGACTATTTCGTACGATGGAAAGACTCCGACGACTCCGAAAATTCCTGGATTCCCCTATCTGAAATCCCCAACAATCTTTACCACATTCTTGAACAATTCCATCATCGTAACCTTTCTCGTCCTCACCCACCTCGCTTCGACTTCATCATCCCTCCTCCTCGCGACACTACTTCATTAGATGACATTCCCTTAATTCCCACTTCCGATCACACCAATCCTCCTCATCCCGAATCACCACCACCTCAACCCTGGATGCGTGACTACGTACCACCTGCCCAACAAAAGACCCGCTCCGAATGCACTGTTCATTTTCGCAAATGTCCATCTTAAAGAAGGGGGTAATGTAACGAACTTCTCGGCAACGAACTTCTCGGCTATTCCGCCCCGGACTCTATTTTTATCGTTCTTAGTTAGCCTCATTGATCACTCTCTTTTACCACGCATCTAGTCATTTCCTAAATACTAGCCATCCTCTCAGTCGTTTCTAATATCCTAGTCAGCCTCCTATTCAGCCTCCTATTCCATTTTCCCTATATAAAGACGCTCGTTTCCTTGTATCTAGTCGTAGGATCAACACAGTGTACGATCTTTTCCTCCGAATTCATTCCTCATTCCATATTTGGACTTGATTCCTTACACTAGGCAGGTAATGAGTGGGCGATGAGTGGGCAATTAATCGAGGATTTTTTTATACTTTAAATGCTGGATACCGTGTAAGATTTTTTAAAATGTTACTTAATATTTGAAGTATAAAGACTTCTAAGACGTTGTCACATATTCATTATATAAAGCAACATATCGGAATTTTTAATACTTAAAATTTAAGATATTCCCGATTGTTATCCTAGTCTTAAAATACTTGACTTCGTATAAAGCACCTTTCAATGTAATCAAAGATTTTAAATCTAAGATATCCCTACATGGTGTTGAGTATTTAAAATAGAATAATTTCTTGTATGTTATCCGACATTTTAAATACGAAATAAGATTGTAGAATTTCCTACACTTAAAATCCTTGATAACGTACTTGATACACATCAAAAGGAGCTTTTAATGTTGGAACCACCAGTGTGTAACTAACGCATCCGCGTCCCGTGCGTCTCGCGGTAAGTCACAAGATATGCTCGCTAGTAGTCGATGCATTCGTGTCTAGCTTTCACTAGCTGTGTCTCGTGCTCCTAGTTGTAGTATTTTGTAGCTAGCTATTCAGCAATACATTGATTGTACTGAATTCGCCGCGCACTATTTCCAATGCATCCAGAAGTCTTTTAATTTATTCCCCATGGTGTGTTTATGCCTCGCTAGTCGTTTATGACTTATGCGTTCTATATTTCACTGCCTGATAACTTTTAACTGTCTCCCGGCTTATCATACGGACTCAGCTAGCTCTGAACCACGTCTGATTACCATTGTCACAGGTTATATGACAACTAGTAGTCGCATAGCTAGGCCTTAGACTACTAACTTGGGTGCGTTATAGTCTCTCTGTCTCGGTTATATTCCATAGGTAAAAGATGATATATTGCGAAATTCACGCATGGCCGGTTTGCGGCCCTATCACCGTGTGAACACGGTCGATGGATGGAACGTCCTCGCATAAGCGAGCATGGAACGCACTCATCTACGCAAGGATGGATCGTACTCATCTATGCGACGATGTAATGTCTTCACGTAGGAGAGCGCGGATCGCACTTCCATACGTGAGGACAGAACACACTCATCTATGCGAGGATGGACCATCCTCGTGTGAATGTGCATGCAGGCAGTGCATGGTGAAATACGAGGATGGTCCATCCTTGTAATTTCTGGAGTCTGCAATATACCGAAATGTGATGCCCTAGTGATACGGAAAATTAGCGATGAGCAATAAGATAACGGCTAAGAGAGGTAAAATAGCTGTGATGGGCGCCTAAACTGGGTGCGCGTGGTCAAGAGACAGGATAAATGAATTGAGGAACTCGGAAAGCAGGTACTGACTACTTTTTTGTCGCATTCAGCAACCTCAATGATATACAATCTTTATTCAACGGCAACTTTTCATCCAATAGCATGCTTTCTCTGTACTTCCTTGCTTATTTACTCCGGAGTTATTCAATTAATAAGGCAAACTACTGGACAAAATATGTCTATTAACTGTATTGTAACTAAGACTAATTCTAAAAGGGTTTCGTGCTCGAAGCAGCTGCGGAGCCGAGGTGGTGCTGATGGAAGTTACATGGCAAATGCATGAACGACCGTGGAGGGGTTGCAGATGTAATGCATCTGTGCCCAAGGTGCTTTGTGGGGTCAATGTGATGGTTGCGCAGATGACTTGTCAGCTTCACGAACGTCTGCCAGGAGATGTGCCACCGTGGATGGGGCACAGTGTATGCACTGTCATGCGCAAGTCGACGCGCTCATGCTCTGTGTCTCGGCGTTTGCTGAAACGCCCATCAACCGTGTTCACATGGTTGATGTTCAGTTTCAACTGCTATGTGCAGTGCAGGGTGCGGAGGGAAGCCTGCCAGACTCTGGGAGGTCTGAGGCCTGAGGGGTGGAACTGATTGAAGCCAGTTTGAAAGTACACAGGCATGGACAGCAACAGCAGCGAGCATAGCAGGACATTGACCACAGTAATGGTCAAAGATCCACTGCCCCCAATCAGTGTCGTCTCAGTATCTTTGGGTACGATGTGAAAGTGTGGGTGCTCGGGACTCAGCGTTTGAGGATATGTTGGTAACCCTCAGTCCATGAGCCATGACAGTATGTCGAACATTGAATGTTGAAACATTGAGGCCTCATCTCTCTCTTAGGCAAACCAGTGCATCCAACCCGGCAGGGCCCCATCCTTTTCGTTTTCAATACCGCCGCAAAAGAATCCCTATCGCCTCCACCCGCATCCGGCATACCAGCCATTGCACATTGGGATACTTCTTATAACTCTGACGACTCTCGTTGTTCTGCCAACGTTGGTTGAACGTTCTTACGCTGCGGACTCACCTATATTATGGCAACAATGATTATGGCAATGATGATGATGAAGGCACCACTCTGCGGATGTGCGGGACAATGTTTTGCTCCCTGGGTCACCAATGGCTGCATCTACCGAGCTGGAGATGGAGCCAGAGATATGGATATGTTAGTTGGAGACAGAGACATCCCCTTCCAGTGCGTTCACTTTTGTGTAAACATATGTACATTTTTCTTTCTTTCTTTATCATCCTGTGTAACTGATTCTCCAGCCCAACACTGAACATCAACGTCGAGATCCCCTTTACGCCCGCCCATCAACATCCGCATCCTTGAAGGCACAACAACTCAAAGCGCATCCTACGCTGCGGTCATCTGACCCTCCTGGCAGTGGCACTGGCTATGATGCCAACGAAAGCCTCAAAGTTCAAGGCCAAAGCTCAGGTCAAAGATGAGGATAGGATGCCGTGGAACATGCGCAAGAATCACATGTATCATAAGCCGGAGGTGCTGAGCATGAGTGCGAGAGTGTCGAGTTTGAATCCAGGATGAGGGGCGGGTCTGGTGGGATTGTTGGCGATTGTACTGTGGACGGCGTGGAGATCCTGGATGGCAATGGAGGACCTCAGCTGTGGAAGGTCTACACCGCATAAATGTATGTTTTTTTTGTCGTTTTTCTATCTACAGCATCGAACTGACTACTTAAATTTGCTCTTCAGCCCACCACACACCACCAATGTTGAAGTGCTCAAAAGATCTCCACCCATGTCATTGATTGTCCGACAACATAAAGCACCCATTTTGCTTTCTTTCCCTTTTGTTTTCAATTGAAATGCTGATTAACTTGGTGTTGCAGAAAAAAGCCCTCAGCTTACAAGGGGGTACCGGGATTACAATGCCGGGCCTGATGTAGGTAGGGAGGGTCGGCCGCCAGGCCACTAAATTTTTTGTAATGTGTACTTAATATTTAACCATATACTGCTATTTTAGGCACATTATAGCATATTTTACATGTTATTTCGACCAATAGAGGTGTCTAGCAACCTTCAAACACCTTGAACTGTCAAAGGGACCACATGTAAGCTGACCTACAGTCAATGACGCTGGAAAGGGAATGACATATGACCCCAATCATGCATCAATCTCATACGGCTTTCTGCCAAGCTTTATGTTTGAGCACACGTTGAGGGCGCCTATCGATTTACAAGGCTATTTCCCAGACAAATAGAATTTTGTGTGCTGGATAGAGTGTTAAGTGATTTAAGCACTGCATACACAGAGGTACATCCTAATGAAGGAACAGTTCAATGTAAAAACACAAAGTGTGTGACAAAATGGGTATGTATTGTTTATTAATTTTTTTCATGACATTTCTTATTAACTATGGATAGTATCATCTCGACTGTGTTGGTTTGGACATTGCACCGAGGGACTGGATGTGCGAAACATGCATTTCTGATGGTGTGGTGCAGCGGGGCATGCGGCCAAGGCGCCGCCTTGGATGACAAATTGATCATATATACTATATTAGGATGTATTGATCGTTATGTAATGCTTACAATGGAGGGTGGGTCATCTGCCAGCTCCTTAAATATTTTGTCGACATAAGGTAATATCTAAGGTTTCGGTACCCCCTTGTCAGCTTAGGTTTTATATAGCTTTGAAAGAGGGAATGCAAGTCGGACTATTCGGTGAATAATTATCTTAAGAATGCCCTCTGTGCTGGGGTGTTGAAGTTGGATAAGGCGCTAAAGATCCGGGGGTGCCGAAGCAGATCATTATGTATGTCTTTCCTTCGTCTTTGGACATCTTATACAGAAATCTAATGCTGAAGTCATGACTTCCAGTTCTTGCCTGACGAGTTCGTGGTGCTTCAAGAATGCGAGCTGGGGTGCGTCGAACATGTTCATTTAAGCGATACATAGATACTAACTCCATCCACTACCTCCAGAGACTCAATGGCATCCTTGTCATCACCCATAAGCCCATTACCGAGGAGGATACGCTGGAGGTTTTGGAGCTGGAATGGATCAGTTTGAACTCATAGCCAAACCGCTGGAAACCAAATATCAGCTCCAATGATGAGGACAACCATCTATCATGACTACATACGGTCTGTACATACATCTACATAACCCTATATCTATATTAGACTCCGAGTTGACCATGACTTCTTTAAATAGGCTTGGTGCTGCAGAGATAAGCTGGGTGCTTCAAGTCCTGGCGTGAAAGAAGGTGGGTGCCCGATAGCTAAGGAATCCACAGCGAAAGAATATTTTTGGGTCGTTTGACTATCAAATGATGAACTTAGAATGATATGGTAGTAATAAGGAAACATGCACAAGGCAATGCCACGTTGAGATGAAAAAGGACCTGTGATACATCATGAATTGTTAGAGAACAGTTGAAAGACAAAAAGAATGATGAACACAATAAATCCCGCTTCTCACCATTCATAGGGCTAGTGAGCTTGCTTCACATGTTCCAGGTGGTATAATGTCGGTGGGACCATCCAGCTAGCTATTTTCATGATGGTTGGCACAAAAGTCAAAATGAATGCTAACGGGGCACATACATTCCTAGAGGTGAAAACTTTTACGCCCAATTCAATATTCTTCTTCTTGCAGACTGTGAAAGTGCGCTTCGGTACTGGGCCTCACTTTTCTTCACATCTTATGCATTTCTTTGCATTATGGTGGTGTGTGGCTCCCTCCTGCGTAAGCCGTTGTAAATCTGGCAGCGTTTCATGCTACTCAACTTTAATCCCATAATCAGCAGGGACACATCATGTCGCTTGTTAGAACCCTTGACCAGCAAATAAGAATACTATTAAGAGACAGTAAAAGTAACATTAAACCCTGCTAGACGCTGATTTCCTCCCGAACCGCGGTTCGAGGCGATTAAATTGAGACCACCAATCACAAACCCAAGGCTCATGCGGACACTCTCGTTGAGTCCACTGCAAAAATGCCCACCTATGAGAAAGCTACTCAAACTTAACAGAGTTTGAGCGCCTGAGATCTGAGATTCTAGATTTCAGTACCACCAGATGTCCTCCATTTTCCAGGCCCTGCTCAGGCCAAGCCGAGCTGAGCCAGGCCCCTATGCATGCACGCTCTTGTGCACGCTAGTAACATGCACGCACCCATCCCTGCTTGCTAGGCCTTAGCATGCACTGCACGCATGCCATGCTTATGCCACGCAGGTTTTCCTGTGCCCTATCCACAGCGGTACGCCTCTGTGTGAGACCGACTTGATCACTTCCCACATGTATTACTTCAGGCCCATGGTCAATTGTTCCGCTTGGATCCAGAAGAGTGCACTCGGTGGTCAGATCATGTGCAGCATGGATATCATTCACTGGATCAATGCAATTTGCAAAGGTCCTAGAAGTTGATGAGGAGATGAAGTATTTGAAACAGGAACATCGCGATGCGTGGCGGACTCTGGCCAATACCTGATAAACGCCTTCCGAGAAGCAACTGACTCTCTCTCATGCAAGATGGAACTACGATGGATCTCAGGCCACAGCGAGGTAGAGGGAAACGAGAAAGCAGATGAACTTGCCAAGGAGGCTGCACAAGGCAAGTCTAGTCCATTAGAAGAACTGCCACTATTACTGCGTAAAACCCTTCCAGTCAGCGCATCTGCTGAAAAACAAGCATACGTCTCAGAAATCAAGACGATGTGGGCCCAGCAATGGGAGCTGTCTCCCAGATGCACCCGAATGGAACAACTGGACAAGGAATTCCCCTTCACAAAATTTCACAAGATTCAGAACTCGTACACTAGGGCCCAAAGCAGCCTCCTATTACAGCTACGAAGCGGACACATCCCACTCAATGCACACCTCAACAGATTCAAATGCGTAGAAACCAACAAATGTCAAGCATGCTTACCAGAGGATGGATCAAACCCAGCAGTAGAGACAGTCATACACTATCTATTCGAGTGTCCAGCTTATGAGGAGGAGTGGTTCGACCTGGACAGAGCCCTCGGATGACACAGCAGGGATTTAGGTGCAATACTATGTGACCGCAAGAGAACCCGCGCGCTACTCAAATATATTGGGTGAACCAAAAGGCTCAAAGATAACTTCGGTGATGTAAACCCTCGATCAGATGATAACTAACGCACAAAGACCTCACAGGATACTTATCTCTCAACCACACAACCTACAGCACACGCAGCAAGACAGATGCACACCAATAGGGTAGTTCAAAGTTGGCCGCCGCCCGCCGTCGCATTTCGCATTTCGCTTTTGATGGGTTACATAACATTCAAATTTCAACCTCCGTTCCGTGACTTTGATGTGACGGCCTCATTCACTGTTCGCCAGGGGAGTCTGCATCGATATCCAATGGTACGGCATTAATAGTTTCAAGCACATATGTAATAAACCTTCCTTAAATATTTCTCAGATCTGATTTCTCTATTTTGAAATCCAAAAAAAACTATTAGATTAACCATTATATTGCAGTTATCTACGATGGAAATCTCAAGGAAATGTTTGGAAACATCAAGGAGCCCTACCCTAGGGTTTGTATGAGGTTTTCTCAGAAAACTTCTGGGTATTATATCATTTATATTAAAGATAAATAATGCTTAAAAGTGGTTGAGATGAAAGTCAAATCCTTCAAACGCGTTCACAGCGTTGTCACGTACGAGAGCGGAGGTTGAAATTTGAATGTTATGTAATCCATCAAAAGCGAAATGCGAAATGCGACGGCGGGCGGCGGCCAACTTTGAACTACCCTAATGAGAAATAAACATTCTAACCACACACACAAACCACACATACCTTCAAATGCCCGCATCACGATGACCTGTCACCGACCAAGTACAATCGATCCGATGAACACCTAACAAACAAGCAACATTGACGAAGTCACCCTCAAGAACTTATTTGACACATTGTGCCTACCACTACTTGTGGTCAGGTACGCAACAGCAAACACACAAAAATGGAAGCACACCATGTCAGGAACTCAAGTTACACTACACCAATGTGCAGTCTTTAAACGGCGTGCCCTTAAACAGTGTTTCCGTGCTGGGTCCAGTGGGGAGCGATCACATGGGGTGAGCCTCAGCGGATGCAAAGGGCAGCCAGGCAGTTAGGGCGAAACGGCACTGGGAGCCAGAGGGTAGAGTACACGCATGTAATGTCCAACATAAGGCCTCGCCTTGAAGGACCATAAATGAGATTCAAAAAAAAAAAAAAAAAAAAAAAAATTTGAAACAGGAAAACCTGGCTGCTGTGGATGCCATCCGTGAGGTAGGCGTGATCATTGTGCCTGTCAGTGAAGTCAAGCTCAAGGAGATCAAGCTTCCTGAAATCCTGTCTCTTATCTACCCTTCTTGCCTCAAGGGACACCACGACCTGAAGGAAGCCCCAGCAGACCCTACCGTGTTGGCCTTGCGAGTCCAATTGAACGTGCCCCAGCTCTGCAAATTCGGTATGTTGTGCCTACAGATGGAAGCTCTCTCCAGCGGGCGTATTTTCCAGCAGTTGCCCGAATGTAAAGCCAACATCCAGTGTAATGACAAGCCCGAAGAGCATTCACACATGTCGTGAATTTTCTATGGCGACCTGAATCTCCTCCTTCCTCGCATCGATGACCACATATCTGACTTGGATCTTATGATTGCCTTTGACTCTCTCTCACTGTGAATCGAAAACACAGTCAGCAGTATCTGCGAATGATATGGTATAGGACCTCGTGCGCCCTCTGCTCCTCTTACCGAGAAGAAATCCCTAATGTCAGTGTTGAGTCGGATTGACACAGGATGGTGGTCTTGATGAGGTGACTCTTCAGTACATCGCTTCTATTCTAGAACGCCAGTAATATACCGCATTTCTCCTTCTAAAAGGCACCAACGCGCATTAAAGATGCTTGGTGCGGGGTGTGTGTGAACTACTAGATAATCAAGTAGTCGCTTTCAATAGACTTTGTAAGGTCTATTAAAGAGGTACTATCAAATCCGACTTGCTTCACTTTTAATAACTACTTTACTACACTCAAACACCCAAATCAATGTTTAGTTGACTTAGTTTGTCCAAGGGGGAGGATAATAGTTTTATAATATCGATACCTGATAGTAGGTGCATGATAAAAGAAGGTGGTTAACTATGTAACGGCTCAGGCAAGGCCTTAGGCACGTTTTATAGTCAATGGGTCGTTTTAAGTCCAATAGACTTGTGTAAATTCTGGTCTGGTACTCGGAAACTAGTGCTCTATGCACAAACTGCTAACTGATCTCACTTTGTCTTGTTCTCCAATTGAGAAGATGGCTCTATGCCCTTTAACTTGTCTTTATTTGTCTCAAAAACTATACTTGTGGAAAGAGGCTCGCAGATGTCTTATCCACTGACACTACAGTCCCTTAACAATGGCCAGAGGCGCGTAGATGCTTTCGTCCACTGACACTACAGTCCAGGTCCCCAGACGTTCTTTGACAAAGGGTAGATTTTGAACAAGTCACTTAGACAGGTTCCTTGGCTTATAACTCTCTTTACTTGTCTTGGCGAATCACTTAGACACGCATTCTCATCTTAACAGTTCGTTTATATTGTTACTTGGTTTCTTTTTATATTATGGGACTCTCGCTTTGAAGCTACTTGGTACTTAGAGGTGAAACACTTAAGATATAACTCTTAAGCGCTTGTATCTCGTGGGTGGTAAATTGCTTGTATTCTACGGTGTTACAGGGCTGCTTATATACTACTGAGACAATATATTATTACATGGATGCAATGACAAGAATATAGAGATTTCATAGGCATTTGTGCACGAGCGGCGGCCTTGTGGAGTACAGTTTCCGTGCGCGTCCGCTCAATCATGCCTTTTTGGTTGGATCGGGAGTTCAGATCGTCGTCGGCTCGGCTAACTTAAGCGCCTAAGACTTAATCCTCCTCGACCGTGTGGTATACAGGCTTGTGACCTTCCGTTTTCATTGGTATCTTGTCCTGTCATTGGCTATGGACTGACCGGAGCATAGAAGCGCCTATGTCTCATCGGAGACTCTCGGGCAATCCATGGACGTTGTCCGAGATAATGCTTGTGATTAGGGTTGTAACCCTTCATCTTCTGTACCCGATACTCTGGTACCCTCGGCGTGCATCTGGGATCTCGCTATGTCAAGTTATGCACCCCGGAAATCTTCCTGTACCCAGTTATTACCCGATATGGTATGTGTTCCCAATTAGGTATCCCTCTGATCCGAGCTTTGATCGGCGTTGCTACAGGCACGTCTATGGGCGTCTGCGTTGCCCCGGCTGCTCCACTGTCCTCGATGCCCTCAGCAATGTCACGCGACCTGTCCTGTAGTGTGTCTAGATGTCTGTTCTTTCATCTAGAGATCCGCGCCCTCGCTGTATAGGCTGGATGGTTAAGATATTACTGAAAGGCGCTTATTTCCGTACACTTCATTAGATGTATTGACTGTTATCTCAATAGTTACTAGTGATAATGTCTTTATTAACCGCCCATTCCTCGTTATCTTGCATAGTTTCCTCTAGTCCTTAGTAGTCTTGTTATTGTAATGTCCGGACTTGTAACATTTAGACTACATTATAAGCTTTACTAAGTGCTAAAAATAGCTCAGGTAAGAAGAATAGTAGTCCGTTCACAGCTAGCCGCTCGCGGTCTCTTCATCTCCCCCCAACTTAGATATTGACTGTCCCCAGTCAACCTTATTGCACACTATCAAGGGTCTTTTGTTCTTGTTTCTTCGTTCAACATTTGCCTATGCAATCCTTTAGGAGCGCCTATGTTCTCATGACAAAGCTTGTTGTTGTAATGAGAAGCACGGTGCAGACTTCCTGCCTAGCAAGCTTTCTTAAGTTGCCAACTCATGTTCTAAGGTCTTTCTATCCTAGGAATAGTTTCCTTAATCGTTGCTGATCCTGATCATCGGTAAGCACTTCTAATGAGTCCGCTTCCTTGAAAGGCTACAGAACTGATTCTATCAGGTTTTAACATACCCTGCGGCTTCTTTCTTGGTGAATATGAAGAATCACATTCCATCATCTTTGCTTGGTTGCAGTCGGTGACTCAGTGCAGTGTTTGAAGCTTCGTCTTGGCCTGCGTATATAAACTGGGCATATGCGCTCCTATAGACTTCAACACTTTCGCACTTTCCAACCCCCACTGTCAACAACACTTTGTATCCTAACTCCCTTGCTTATTATATCATGTCCACCTCTATCTGTGCATACCTCCAACCTGTCTGGACCATCCTCCATCGCAAACTCCTGTTGTTTGCTCTGACACCAGAGACGCACCGTATCTCGGCTGCTTCCATGACTCTCAGTGGGTTAACCACTCAGATGGTAAGTCGTTTTCTTTATTTCTTTTACAGTCCTTGCCTCACTCCTCCTTTTCCTAGGGTAATTACATGCGCAGACTCGAAGTGACTAGGTCTCCAGAACCCACTGCTTGTTTGCGCATTCGTTGATGGTTCCATTTCCTGGCGCACGTCACCGGTGAAACCCCTCTGCCGTTTGCATTCTTCACAGATTTTGATCCCTCACGTGTGGTAAGTTCTTATTTCCCCTGCATTTCATATTTTTCACTGATTATCCTTGCTGTCTTTTCATAGGCTGACTTTTATCCTTTGCATGCCGAGGACATTTCTGATGCAGAAATGGATAGCAAACCGCCGTTTCCTAATTTTATTGGGCTGGCACAGAGATTGCTAGGGGCGACTTGGGTCCATTCGCCCGTCGTGGGTCCCCTCATTGTGTATTCACCCTCACCTTCACCAGCGCTCGGTGTGTATGCAGTTTTCCTTCCCCACTCTTTGACTAATCCTTTGTGTTTTAGCTGCCAGTCTGGCCCCAGGCCTCGACGAAACATGCTTGTTGCTGCCCCCGGCTGCCCCTGGTACGTGTCTTGTGTGTATCCCTTTTCATTCAGTTCCCATGTAACTCTTCTGTTTTAGCAACTCTCCCCGGCATGAATCTTGATGGAGCACATCTCTCATCACCATAGCCTGTCCCTGCTGTAGCTGGACATCCTGAAGATCGACTTCATTGCTTTGTCGAGGTGCCTCCTCGTCCTTCGAAGAGTCGCAAGGCAAAGGGCAAGGTTTGCGTGCAAACCCTGTCCCCATCTCCCCCTCATCCTCTCGTTACTCGTGCTGCAGCTGCTAAGCTAGCAGCCATTTCCCGTCAAGAGGCTTGATCCGGGGGTTGCTTCTAGCTCGCAGGTCATACTGGATACCGACCAAGCTCCCCCTTGACTGCTCAAGCACAAGGTTGCAGCGCTGGGCGATGCTTGTAGCAAGTGTCCTCGACTAGAGGTGACCCCTGAGGCCCCAGAGCCGGTAAAGTGCTAGGTTTCGTCTACGTTGGAAATGATCTAGCTAGTGGTGCAGAAAGAACTCTACACTCAACACAACCAAACCACAAAACCAACAACTTTGACTAGACGTAGTCTTGTGTGTGAGTCTCGGGGGTAAGATATGCAAAAGGAAAAGTGCTTCGACTTATAAACAAGTCTACGCGGGTTTTGGTATGGGGCGGGTTTTAGTTCCGTAGAACTGGTGTGGTGACTTTCTAACTCAAACAGTGCCGAACTCGGACTTCCTTTAACTTGACGACTGGTACGAACTTTGACTTTTAACTTGACTGTAACAACTGGTAACTTTCATGCAGGGACCGCGACGAGTATGCACTACAACTTTCACGCTACCGCGACGGATACGCGCTACAACTTTCACGTGGTCACGACGGGCGCACGCTACACTTTACAGAAACCCGCGTCAAACTCTGGTTAACTACTCCTCAAACTTGCAGTGATCGCAAAGCTGTTTTGAAGTGTCAAAACTTGGTCTTTATTAAATTAGGTCTGGTGCGACGAGGTTTAATCTTTCCCTTAGGTGTTTTCACTAGTTTTAAAGCGTCAACTGCGGGGTGGATTGCCTACTCTACTACGTACGTTACAAGCGTATTTTATACCTACTGAGCGCCAAGCCCCTACATGTTGCATATGATTCTACGCGTCTAATAGCGCTATTTCTACTGGTTCATGGTGTCGTGATTGCGGGTCCGTTCGGTAACGGTAACTGGTGAGTCCCCGTTTCTGGCATATGTTTTGGTTTCAAGGATGAACCGTTATGTCGCGGAACACCCTCTTTTGGGGTCAATACAGTTGTGTCCGTATTTAGACACATTATTGCCCGATTGGGATGCACGGCACATTCAGCGCGGGTTTCTCTTTTACCGGTGCGGCACGGTCGTCGGTTAAATCGGAGCCGCCACCTCTATGGCGGCGTTCCCCGCGTGCTTCACAATGAGTTGGCCTCTGCGAGGTCGGCTTGTTCGGAACCGAATTACTCAGCCGTTCTACGCGTATAACGGACAGATAGGTGTATGGGACAATGTGGACCACTTGGTCGCGTGTTCTTTGGCCCGCGATCGACGCGTCTAACGCCGTATCCATGTTGGACTAGTCGTGCCTCAAGGCTTCGGGATTCTCATTCTGCGCGGGTTTCTCCAGTCGAAGCCTCTTGTTTGATTCGCAGGGACACACGGAGGTCATGCTTCTTTGGCATCAACCTTAGTTCTACGCGTACTTCTGAGCTTACTAGCTAGGCCCGCCGGACCGTAGATAGTTACTTCCGTTGTACTTGGTTATGTGGTTTCCCGCGTGTAACCCACTTAGTCGGCCAGCACGAGGTATGCCGCCTACCCTTGTTTCCCTAGTGTAATAGGTTGATTGATTGGGAAATCGCAAAATTCCACGGATGGACCGCGCCGCGCCCTATCATCTCCCCCACACTTATAATATTGACTGTCCCCAGTCAATGCCGCGTGATCCGAATGTGCTTCTCCCTATGCCTTGGTTGCTGGCCGAAGTGCCGCACGGATTTTTCCATGATTGTTAAGCATTCCTGCAATGTCCAAGACCGTTACTCCATCGTGCCGATCAAGCCGTCCCTCGCCACATCACCAGATTTGGTCACGGCGTTATTTATCTCCCCACGTGCCCATTGTATGTTTTTTGCCTCAAACTTTAGCGCCCGTCTAGAAGTCAAGGTACGTGCACCGCTCAGTCGTTCAAACTTTATGCTCCGCGCGTGGAACCCCTCGCCCATTGTTCTTCCAGATCCCGCGTCGTTTGCTGCTGGCGCACAGACCAGATGGGACTTAATAAATAACGCGTCGTGTTTTGGACGCTGAGTTCAACAACCGATTGTTTTTCACATTCCAACCTCAATCCTTCCACCTGTTTCTACCATGTCTTCTTCCCGGGAACCATCTCCTTTGCCTACCCTTGACGCTGCCATTGGTATTTTTGACATTTACCAGTTTATTCGCCCTGCTCTCCCGGCACTCCGGGACTGCCTGCAGGATGAGATCAACGCGGATTCCGCCTACGCGGCTCTTCAGAGCCAGGTGTATTTCATGGTGCGTGGTTAGTCAAAGTCCGCGTTTTTACGCAGATTCTGACTTGTTTTGTGTTGACAGAGTCGTTTCTTATGTTTTGCAGATATCGTGGGTAGTGAATACCTAATTCCCGACGACATTCACGCTTTCCGCCGACTTCACGCGGACCTCGCCAAGCTGTTGTCCCCCGATCAGCTTACGGCGCTCCTGTGTGAGGACTGGATTATTGACAATCCAGCACGGGTACGTTTCTTCAACCCTAATGCTGCCAGACAAATACTGACACTAATCTTTATTCCAGAAATCATTGCCCCTTGACTACACTTTCCCACCTGCCCCGGCTGGCGCTCTTCTGTTTACACCGCAACGACAGAAACTGGCTGAGGATTTCATGCGAAAGCAACAACAAGAACACACCCGGCGGGTCGCTGCTCAGAAAGCACGCGAGGAACGCGCCCGCCTAGCCGCCCTGCGTGAGCAGGCTGAGCGAGAGGAAGCGGCTCAACAGGCCGAACTACAACGACAGGCCGCCATGTCTGCGCACCAAACGGAGGTCGACCAGGCGCCGGGTAAGCTTTCCTTGGTTCCTGTACTCCTTCCACATTGGCTTACAGTCGGGTGTTTGACCATAGATCTGGACTCCTTAATTCGCTTTTCCGAGGGTGACATCAACGCGCGTGAAGCTACGCCTCCACTTCCTGCGTCGTCCAAAGCCGCGGGCAAACGCAAGCGCGCGTCCAGCGTACGCCGTTCCGAGCGTCAACTCGCCAAGAGTAAGGCAATTGTTACGGGCTCAGGTGACGAAGAAGACGGCCCCGCAGGCTCCGCAGGGCCATCAAAAAGGGCGAAGTACGCGCCTTCCCGTGCCCGTACCAAAATTTTGTCGCAGGAAGACCTCCTAGCAAAAGCGCAAGCTTTGTGGCAGCAGACTCCTGCTGGTCTACGCGCAGACGCGCCCCCGCCTTTCATAGACGCAGCCCAACTCAAGTTGTTGCGTCTTGGTTTTAACCCAAAGGTACGTTCTCACATTTTACGCGGGTTTTCGTGGCCCTAACCGTTTCTTTTGATGGTTTAGATCAGCGCCCCATGCTTTGCATGCGTCATGGGGGACACCGAGAAACACTGCCAGTTTTTAGGCGCCAACAAGTGGTGTGCCCCTTGTACCCACCACAAACGCGGGCGCTGTTCTTTTGTTTGGAACCCCGAGGAGCGCGCCTCCTTCCGAGATCACGCGTATTCTTTGGGTCAGGATTCTTTGGCCAGTAAGTCGAATATTGCTATTTCCCTTGTCTTGGTTGTAAATTGACTTGTCCTCTTTGCTAGGCTTTCAAGAGGACCTCCGGGCTATCCAATTCCATACCAGTCAAGGACTCATTTCTGCGCGCCAAGCTGAGGCTTCTTATGACCAAGCTAAACACCTAGCCGCTAAGTTTTCTCGGCGGGTCCTCGACTTATACAACGAGGACTTTCCAGCCGCGTTAACGCGGTCACTATTCACCAGTCAGCAATGCGTCGACCTCATTCTGAAACACGCGTCAAACGTCGACGTTGGCATTCTCGAGTCTCACGGCCTTCCACCCATTGACGAGCTGCTCCTTTTTCTGGATCCAAATGTATTCAGGGATATCCCTACTACTGGATGGGAACATACTGTTCTTCAGTACCGTATGTACTGCGAATCCCAGGAGGAGACGTCTTCCGATGAAGAACACGCGGCTACCGAAGGCCTGCTGGACTTGGAGGCCGAAGAAGCATCGAGCGACGAGAGTAGTGACGAAAGCAGCGGCGAAAGTGGCGACAGACTTTCCCCGCGTCGACCTAGCGGGGTCGCTAGTCTCTACCAGGGCTTTGCGGATGGCGGTGATTCTGGCAGTAGCGAGTCCGAGAGCGAGGCGTAGGGTACTTTGTTGTAGGGTGTTGTCCTGTCCTTCTTTTGGTGAGTCTTTTCCTTGATTGTTCCTTTTCCTCCTTTGTGCGACCCTCTTTGAACTATAATCCTTCTTGGCTTATCTCTGCTTGGGATAGTATGCTTCTATACGCCTCGCCGTTTTTCACGCGGGTTTCTTGGCAAGCAAGTCTGGGTTCCAACTCGGTGGTGGATAAAGCTAATCTGGTAACGCTCGGTTGTTTATCTTTACTCTTCGTTCGTTACCCGTTCCTTGTCTTTACACCATTTTTGATGAGCCACCCATGACTTCTACGACCTGACCACGTTGGCTTTATCTTGACTAAGTCATCCTTAGTGTAGTCTGCCCCAGCATAGCGTCTTGCTTGTACTCGGCCGAAACCCGCGTCAATCAAATGTGTTCTATATTTAGGTTACTCATTCAATTTCCGGTAGTAGTTTTGACCGAGGCTCGCGAACACTGATTGCCGCTCAGTTATCTAATTATAGACTGTCTGTCTTCGACTTGGCCTATTCACTTCAGGTTTCTACTGGATTTGAAGCCGTTTTTGTATTGATTTTTCGGCTCAAAACTTAGCCGTTGGTAGGCTACACTGACTCATAGCTAGTTGATGCATTTTACGCGTCCTTCTAGCTCCTGTTGTCTCAGATTTATAGGATTTTTCCTGGTGTTTGCTGCGTAGATTTAACGTTCCCGGAATCTGGTGTCTTTTTGGCCGCTCCTTAGTGTCCCCCCTCCCCACACTTTACAACTTGACTGTCCTCAGTCAAACTTCGAGTGCGTGCCGTCGGAGGTACCATGCCAGCTGATTTCTTTTCATGTGCAAGGCACCTTCATCGGACCAGGGCGCCCGCTTGTAACAAGGCCGTTTCGCCCGTAAAATTTTTCTTTCGCAGGCTCTTGACCCGACACGCCCCGCTTCCTGGCTCGAGCGTCAGAAAGACGCAGGAAGTATAAAAACCCCAAGTCGACCGACCGGTGAAAGTCAGGGACTTCAGCGTTTCTAACCTCGCATCCTTCTGTGTTATGTCGCCTCAGGACTCTACGGCCAAAGACGGTTTACCGGGCTTCGACGCAGCTGTCAGCTCGTTGGACAACTATATCGCGCTTCGTGCGCTTTATGGTCGTTTGCCCAGTGTCACCGTCCGATACTTGGCTGATGAGCTCGTGGCGGTTGTCAAGCCTATTGTGCGTAGTTCTTGACTCGCTCAATGGTACCGAATCTTTTTCAAACTCATGCGTCCGTTTCACGCGTTTTTCGTAGCTCCCTTGGGCCGCCACCACAGACGTACTGCTCGCCAACCAAGCAGCCTGCGATTTGTTACTTCACATGCGGAAAGAACATCTGTCACTCAAAGACCTTGCCGGCCTCGGATACCAGCCGCCTCAACCACTCATCGCCCTGCTCAACATAACCTATCGAATTTATACTCATAGGAACCCGAAGAGTGCTGAAGCGTTGAAGGGTAAGGAGCGCGACCATATCTCCGAAGCACAGCTCAGGGAGAATGCCAAGCGCACCGCCAAGGAGGTAAGATACTACACTTTTCGGTCATCTCTTGTTTAACTTTACTGCCAGGCTCGCCGTCGCCGCGTCAAATCCAAGGCCGCCCTCACTGATACTGATGAAGACATGGAACCTGTTGTTATCACCGGCGACTGCGAGACACCCCCAGTTCAGGGAGAGCCAGTAAATGGTCCACTCTATTTTGTTTATCCTGACTAACACCAAACTTATTAGATGCATGTCGACGACACGTCTGCCTCGAAGGATGCCAGTCCCGCACCGTCCGCTGAAGCTCCGAAGGGTAAGACGCCCCCTACTCGGCCCCGTAACATGGTCAAGGAAACCACTGTGCGTGCATTTTGATTATACGCCTGTTTCCCAGACCGCTGATTACACGCGTCGTTCATCCTTAGTCCGAGCGTCGCCCCGAGGTGCGCTTTCTTCCTTTGGCGCTCATCTCAGGCGTAGATACTAACTCCCCGGAATACCGTAAGGCCTCAAAGTATGCTCTTCGTGGTAGCAGCAAGGGGACTATATCCAGCAAGCGCCAGCGGTCCACTGCGTCCATTATGACCGTCACCGCCAGTCCTTTGCCTGGTACGCTAATTTTCCGCGTGAAACGCTCCTTATGCTCATACGCGCAGCTTCAGCCATTGTTAGTGATCCTCAAGTTGCGGATGCTCTTGACCGCGTTAAAGCCTTACAGGACGAGGAACAGTTGACTGTTTCCACTCGTCGAGGTATCCTTAAAACGCGCGAGATTCTACTTGGTCAACTTGACGAACACAACTATCATCTGCGCTACAACCTGCGTATGCGCGAGATAGTTATTGGCGAACTTACTCGCTGGAGCGAGGAGCATGACCCTGGTGCGCGCCCATTTCGCGCGTGTTTCCAAACCCGGTCTGACGCTCTTATTTTTCCAACAGGTTGCCCCGTTCCTCGTTAGACGCGTTAACCGTCCTTTCGTCAGACTTCCGACCTGATACTGTAGCAAGAGGTTTTTCCACTCCAACGCGCGGAAATGTTCACTTCCAGTAGTACATCGTCAATTTGTACTTGTTCGCGTAGAGTTTTTCCCTCAATGCCACTTATGCATCTTCATCGCTGTCCGATTCTAAGTCCGGCTCGCTTGCATCGTCTAAGTCTCTAATAGGCACCTTGGCAAATGTCAAGTCTTTGGTACCATCATAGTCCTCTTCTCCAGGTTCATCTAAGTCCAGCACTTTTTGTAGTCCTCTGGCAGATATCGCGAGCCAGTCTAATACTTTCTCCGGCAGCTCTATCTTTTTACGCGCGTAATAAGGGAGTACGCGGAAAGCGCCTACTTTGTGGTGCCATAAAGCGCCATTCATTTCCGCCACTACATATGAACCGCCCGTAGTTCGTCTTATGACTACTACTGGTCCCACATAGCGTGGCTTCATTTTCTTGTCGAGATTGGATTCAATCGAGCTATTTCGGACCAAAATTAAGTCCCCTGGTTTGAAATCGAAGTCCTTGATCACCGCCTGGCGATCGTTCTCATATTTCAGCAAACGCGCGGCTTTTTCTTCGCTTATGCGTTCCCTCATTTTGTCAATGTGGACCGAGTGCTTGGCTAACGCTTTGGCGCGGAAACCAATTAACTCCGCATCTGATAATACTCTGCCTGGTAGTTTAACTAACCAGGTGGCTTCAATCACATCTAACGGTACAATAGGATGTGCTGCGGTTACCATGAAGAACGGCGAGCAACCCAACCTTTTCCTAACCGAGATGCGGTCCGCCCACAGTAGCATGATGCAGGAACCAGAACCACTTAGCGACATTGCCGCCTGTTGCTTTGTATAACATTTGTCTGATGTCCCAATGCGGCCGCTCGATGGACCCATTCGCGCGGGAATTGTATGGTGATATGCGTATACCCTTTATACCATATTTGTCCGCTAACCAGCGTACAGCGGCTTTGAAGGGTCCACCATTATCTGTCACAATTTCCACTAAACATCCCCAACGGCAAATTATGTCTTCAAACATCCATTTCCCAATTGACGCGGCATCCTCAGTTATGAGTGCTCTCGCCTCAGGCCAGGAAGTTAAATGACAACGACCGTGAACAATGTATTTACACCCATTTGACTTAGGCGTCATGTGCATAGTATCTGCGTGGACTACCTGGAATACTGACGGAGTGTGCGTTTCAATCGGCGGGATTTCTATTAGCGCCTTTTGGCGTTCTTGGCACATATTGCAGGTTTTAATATACCATACAACGTCCTTAGCCATCTCAGGCCACCAAAACCTCTGCCCGATCAATTCTTTTGTTGAGTACACTCCGCGATGTCCCAGACTGTCATGCGCTGATTTTAACATATACATGCGGTGCTCTTTCTCCACAACTAATTTGTGCATGGAATTTTCCCCGCGTCGATATAGACGCCCTTCTTTATCCAAGAAGAAGTTACTAGCCCAACGCCTGAACTTTTTATACTCCTTTCCTGTTTTGCAATGATAGGGTTGTACACTTATATCTTGTAACCATTTCTTTACAATGGGTAACAAGGAATCATAATGTGCGCCGATTTTCCCACGGTGTTCCTCTGAGTAGGGAGTGCGTTTCTCAGGGCTATCCCTCTCCTCCAGATCAGGAAGTAGTTCATTATTTAATATCTTCGATACCAGGACTGAGACTTGCTCGGGTTTATGGTCGGTCTTGCTTTGCCAGAACGCACTTAATTCTGTGCGGTCGTTCCGCGCGTCTTTCTGCGCCTTAAGGGTTTCCGCGTCAAAGTCAGCTATCGAGGTCGCGAAACCTTCGTAATAGCCTCCCTTGTCATCGATTTTATCATAGAACTCGCTGATTGGGATTGGACGAGGTTGACTCGCGTCTGCCATTACTATCTCTATACAGTATCCCCCTCTGGTATCTATTTTGTCGCGGAATTCTTCAATCGGAATTGGCTGAGGCTCAGTTGGGTCCGCAATGATAACTTCAGGCGGCCCTCCTGGGTCCTCTTCGTCTTCATCAATATTAGAGTATTCATCATCCCCTGGGTAGCGCTGTCTGCGCGATAATCCATCAGGGCCGAATGTCGCTCCTGCTTTATGTCTAAGCGTGAAATGGAATAGCTTGATATTATCTATCCATCTATTAATAGTTGCATTAGGCATCATGTCAGGATTTTCCAACATTCCAATGATATAGGATGCGTCTGTCTCTACGATGAGTTTTCGCACGCCTATGAGCCAGGTTTTACACGCGTATAACGCCCGCATCATTCCAAACAATTCACGCTTGGGCTGTGAGAAGCGTGCTTCTCTCTCGTTAAGGGGTATGGACCCGAAACGCGCGTAGAATTTGTTCTTTGGGTTCTCCGCGTCTTCTTGAAAGATGTAATACCCGACCGCTTTGTAGGATGTATCGACAGCTAACACTACCGCGCCTTGTCCATCATAATCAATAGGTCGCAGAGCTTTTACTACTAACAGTCCATCTTTGAGCATTCGCATACTCTCTTCCTGGTCAGGACCCCATTCAAACGGCGCGTCGTCTTTTAATATTTTACTGAGATGCTTGGCTCTTCTACTGAAGTTTGGTATGAAGATGCGCAATACGCCCACAGTGCCAATAAACGCGCGTATTCCGCTCTTGTCTTCGCAAGGTCCCCAGTTCGTAATGACTTTGATTCTTTCTGTAGTGGGTTTCCGCCCTTCAAAGGTACACAAGTGTCCTACTACCAGTATTTCACTAGCGCAGATTACGGTTTTATGTCCTGAGAACGTTCCCCCACAATATTTCATTCTCTGGAGGATGCGGTTAACATTATTCATATGTTCCCATACAAACCGCCGTATCCCCTTATTTTCTGCGATGGTCTCGTATTCACCATCTTTATTTTGGTACCGCGAAGCTGGACCGCGGACCGGGACATCATCAATGTAAGGGATAGTATAGTCTGGTATTTCTGGTTGTAAGATATGCGTTACATCGTCGTGAAAGATAGGGACCGAGTTTGTCCAACCCATAGGTAGCGTTACTAGTCTCATCGCGCCAAAGGGCGTTTGGAACGTCGTTAAGTCCCTCGAACTTTCCGCGAGTAATCTTTCGTCATATCCAACAAATAGGTCGAACATACCACCGCACGCTCGCCCCGCAAAATGCGACGCCAATTCGTCCGTCGCGGGTGGTACTCCTGAGTGCGCTATGGTCACCGCGTTGAGTGGTTCCAGACTATGCACGATCCTCAGTTTCCCATTCTTCTTTAGTACAGCGAACCAGCGCGAACGATAGGGCGAGTTGGAAGGCTCATATACATTGGAGCGTCTTTTATCTATGATCATATCACACAATTCCTTATATATTCCTGGCGGGATAGGTATGTTTTTCAACACCCAAGGCTTATGCTCTATTGTTGGGATTTCTACCGGTGGAAAGTATTCTTCTTTGAAGCGCCCTTTCTCGGTTTCGTCCCAGGCGAACGCTTCGTTTTGTAGCATCATAAGGTGGTGCATTAATTTCTTTTCTCATTCCACAAGAATTCTTCTGAGTGTACCTCATCAAATTGTTGTTTTCTTTCCTCAGTATATCGCCCTGTAGGTACGAAGTCCGGTGGATTGGGAGTCAGCGTCGGCATTTCTGCTAAAGGATCACCTTTGAGAGTACTTTTCACTCCCCCACTGATTCCACGTGGAATGGGAGGGAATCCACATGGAATGGAGGGAATCCATGTGGAATGGTTTTGGATTCCACGTGGAATGGAGGGAATCCATGTGGAATGGTTATGGAATCCACGTGGAATGAAGGGAATCCACATGGAATGAAGGGAATCCACATGGAATCCACATGGAATGATGAAATTCCTGTGGAATCAGAGGGAATTCCGGTGGACTCCAGAGATAAATTGAGATAAATTGAACACTTATAGAGCAATGTACTATGAGAAAATCAAATATATGGATTAAAACTATTAATTACATAGTATTTATATAGTATACTACCGAAAAAAAAAGCAGGAGGATGGGGGTGGGACAAGGGCAGTGTGGTTAGGGGGTGAAAACGCAAGAAAACGAGCAGCAGGAATGGCCTGCCACTCGTTTTCGACGTATCAGGCACCTTCGCGCACTGCCTCAGCCTCAACCTTTGCGGCGTTGGGCCAGCCATCCCGCGGCGGCGTTGGCAACACGGCGGTGCCGCCGTCGACAGCCCTCGCCGCACTCGTGCGTCTACGGGTTATCTACGGGGCCGCCGTCGGGTCGTCACCTCCGTCGTCGCGTCCATCCCCACCTCCGTCGTTGCCTCGTCGTCGCGTCCGTCCCCACCTCCGTCGTCGCATCCGTCGTCGCGTCCTCGTCGTCGCGGCGTCGGTTGTTGCACCTGCGGGGTCGGGGTCGCGGCGTCGTCGTCGCATCCGTCGTAGCAGCGGGGTCGCGTCCGCGGTCGTGTCGTCGGTGTCTGCGTCGTCGCGTCGTCGGTGCCTCCGACGGCCCTTCCGTGTTCGCGGAGTCGCTTCCGCCGCCGTCTTGTGGGCGCTTCCGTCGTCGCGTCGTCGTCGCGTCCGTCGTCGTCCCGCGGTTGTCGCGGCGGGGTCGCCTCCGTGGTCGCGTCGTTGGGCGTTCCGTGGTCGTATCGTCGCCGCGTCGTCGTCGTCGTTTCCGTCGTCGCGGTGTCGTCGCGTCGGTGGTCCCGTCGTCGGTGTGTCCGTCGTCGCATCGTCGTCGTCGCGACCGCCCACACGATTCAGAACGACACGGGAGCACGAGGTCGTGCTCCCGCTGTCGTTGCCATCGCGTGGCGGTTGTGGTTGTGGTACGCCGCGTGCGACGCTGGTGTCGGCGTCGGTTGCAGTGCCCGCGGCACTGTGCACCTGCAAGGGACGTGGTGGGGGTGAGCGGTCATCGCGGGGTCGTCGTTTACGACGTACCGTGTGGGCCTCCCACTCCTGGGTCCCCCTTTGTATCCAACACCCCCCCCGCGGCGTCGTGTCGCCCTCTTGGCTCGGTTTCGCGCATCCCCGGCGTCGTCGTTGCGCGCTGTGCTCGTCGTGGTCGTCGCCGTCGTGGTCGCCGCCATGGCTGTGCGTTCGTCGTGGTCATCGAGCAGCGGGTGGTCCGCGGGGAGGGATGGCGCGAACGGTGGGGATGGTGGTGGGAGGGAAGAAAGGTGGTGACGTGGCAACGTTGGAGCCGCGTCACCATCACGCGGCAACGGATTGCCGGTTTGCCGACATCACGTGCGCTGTTCGGGCTGTTCGGAATCCATCAATTCGTGTAATTAATAAGAAATCATTAATTAATTACTTAATACATTGATTAAACAATAAATATATAAGAAATCACTGCACAGGTGACCGGATTCCATTTTCCGTTCCATTTTCCGTTCCGTTCCGGCAAATTCCGGTGCCCATACCGGATTCCGGGCCAATCCGGTACCCATTCCACCGGACTGACATCCGGTATTTTGGCTGGTCCCTGTGCCAAACCCATTCCACCGGAATGACCCGGAATCCACGTGGATTCCGCCGGATTCCACTAGGAATCCGTGGGGGACACATAAGAACTCACCTTTGATATCACGCTTGATTCTGAAGCGCTCGGGCAAGTCCTGGAAAACTGGCTTTACTTTCTTTGCCACAGGTTTATACTTCTTTCCCGCGAACTGACTCTTCATCTGAATGATTTGAGCTTTAGTCCTGGGAGGAGACTGCGCCTTCGATTTGGGTTTTACGCGGGTTTTTACGCGCGCACCGTCCAGTATTTCCTGCGTGTAAAACTGCTTCCCGCCGTATCGTTGACCCATGAATTTCTTTATTTTCTCTTTTTCGCTATCCTCAATGTCCGCGTGTTCCGCTGCTTGTTCGAGAAACGCATTCATTAACCCGGCTTGGGTAAATGTTCCATTCTGCGATGTAGTGTATCCTACTATCTTCACCTCTTTTGTATTCTCATCATAGTCGAATACCACGGCCGTCTCTCCTTGACTGTTCATCAACTCATCGAGATCTGAAAAGCCTGCCCAGTCCCTTTCCTTAGGTACTTGGGTGGCCGCCCGCGTTCATAAGTAGGTAACACTACTTTTCGGCCAGACTGAGGGTCAGTCAGTGTGATTGTTTGATCACCGTCCGTCGTGTTCTGAATGTTACTTGCGGTTAACACGTCAAACGGACGCCCTAATAGGATTTTATATGCCGGGCCATTTATGATATGGACTTGTAACAAGAGCGTCATGTCGCCGCACTTGAATGGTATATTGCGCGCCAAACCTAAGGTTGATTCTATATGGCCTTGGGCGCTTTGCATGTTAATCGTTATTCCGGGATTCCAGCTGATTCCCAGTGTTACCGCTATATCTTTAGACATCGAGACAATTTGGGATCCGCTGTCCAATAGTGCTTCTTCCTCGTCAACATTGTTAACTGTCGGATAGATAGCTCTAAGGGCGTGCGAGTCTCTCGCGCCATAGATAGTCTTCGGTTTCTCTCCTTCCAGTAAATCATTCAGGTACTGCACTATGGGATCATGCACCATAATGGCACCCTTCGGGCCATCCTCACAGTCTTCTGTTAGGACCATATAGCCCGCGTACGGTAGATCTTCTAACATTATGCTATCTTCAGGTACTTCTGCGATAAGTACGTTGCTATTAGCGGGCGCGCTATTCACTATTCCTTCATCGCTTTCTGATTCTTCTGAGTCGGTTACATCTTCAACCGTGGCCGCGAAGTGGTTGTTCATGGACGTAGTAGGAACGCGCACACGCGTAACTTGACGCGCCATTTCTTTCATGACTGCCGGTGATGATCCTAGTACTTGACCAATTGTTGCGCCAATAGGCGTGTTTAGTATGGCTTCGGCAACCTCTCGGTTTAACGTGCCTTTCTGTACTGGGGCCTGAGTTCGGTACGCGGGTCCTTCCTTCTCAGGCGCCGGTCTCTCTTTGTCTGTTCTCGCAACTTCGGTGAGTGGAGGGACTTCGAGGAATGGCAACTCTGGGGGCGGTTGGGTTTCCGCGGGTTCCTGTACTTCAGGTTCAGCGATTCTAACCGTGCGTTTCGCCGCAGGCCTTGGTGGTATTACAACTTCAACTGTTTTCTGGTTTCTCCGCATGTTTCTTGTCTGACTAAAATTAAGCAGGTCCTCCGGGGCTTTCGATGAAGGGAATTTAGTCATTCTCCCAGCACCAGCTATTCCCTTCATTGAACGTCTCAGAAATCCGGATCTTCCAAATCATCAGACTCAGCACTTCTCGACCTGCGAGAAA